>JADBJO010000145.1:782500-797500 GCA_016801955.1 Conus betulinus | reverse complement strand
AGTATATTTGTTGCTTTATTTATTCATTGAAAGAGGTGTTGATTCTATAGTAAGATTCCAACCTAAGTCAGAACGTCCACGTCTGTTGCTGCTATTCATTCTCATTTAGGGCATGTCATAAAAGTATCAAAAATTTGGCCGGAATTTGTTTAAGAGCAAAATCAGATCTAAATTAGTAACTTTTTGAAAACGGTTATACACGCTTTTACTACAATCCACACACAACAACACTTACGACTACAACTATAATATGTGTGTGTGTGTGTGTGTGTGTGTGTGTGTGTGTGTGTGTGTGTGAGAGAGAGAGAGAGAGAGAGAGAGAGAGAGAGAGAGAGAGAGAGAGAGAGAGAGAGAGAGAGAGAGAGAGATCCAGCAGTATTTTATGAAATCATATGGGTTCAGTATGCCATATGTTTCTACTGTTATTGCAATGACGTTTACTGTACCACTTTTACGTATTCTCAATGAATTTTGGTTTTAGGAAAATATTTATGTTTTCATTGCAATTATTAGCTTTTTTTCTGTTTAAATTGTTACCAACTTTCGTCTGTTATGTTCACTATATATTCCAAACTTATGTGTGAATTTGTCATAAGTCCTTGAATTTTAAACACTCTTCCTGTATTTGTCAACATTAAGTTTCCAATGTAACATAATTTCAAATACAATAAGAATTAAAGCTATGGAAATGGTAGTCTACATTTTTTCTATTACAAATTCTTGTTGATGCTTTCAGCTACATGTATCCACTTGTAATTTAAGTCTACGTAAACATCTTCATACCAATAGAAAATTTCCCCATGTCTCTGCATTTCCTTTGTGACTAAATTCGTGCAAGCTTTTACCAATTTATGCATGCTGAGTCTGGCCTGTCATTTGGTCTTTGTTATCTCTCTGGTCATTGTAAGTCCTTTGCACTCGAATTCCTGTGAATGCGACACCTATTTAACCGATTTTAATTTTGGCGAGTTATAGAAATATAAAAGACTTAAAAGAGTTTCTTATACCGTACATTTAGTACTTTTGAAACTAGATTCGCATGAAAATGGATTCACCTTTGAATGTTGTTCGTCATGGAAATCTGTACACCCAGAGGTATTCTTCTCACTGCATGTATTTTCTTCGCTTCCATTTTTTTTTTTTTTTTTTTTTTTTTTGAAATGTTAGAGCTGTTTTTTCACTTTGGATCTGGTTCCGTGATGACAACGCGAACACACTGAAAGGTACATTCTTCCATATCCATGCTGTCGTGAACAGAACACAGTCAGCTGTCCCGCAGCTTCACCCGTCAGGCCGCGTGCTGGATTGACGGAAAGAAGCAGCGACAGCACGTGGAAGCCATAGAACGGGGGCGAGGTCGGTGGTGTTCTTTAGTTGGGGTCGTTGTGCTATGAACTTTTTAAATAATGAATCAGAAAGACGTGTACGTGTACACAGTAGATACTGAAACACTTTCACACTTTTTTTCTGAGGGGGGGAGGGGAGGGGAAGATGAACGAGGAGGGGTGGGTTACACCTGCACGAGAGACATTCACCACCGGAAACACAGTTGTGGCAAAAACATCGACTTTCACCATGACTTTGCTTAAAGCTGTTTAATCCTGAGCCTCCTCCCTATCCTATCACATGTGCTCACACGCACGCGCGTGCGCGCACACACACACACAGGCACTCACTCACTCACACACACATGCACGCGCGCGCGCGCGCGCGCGCACACACACACACACACACTCACTCACTCACACTGATAGTCTAATTTGTTTTTGCATCAAATGTTACGTCTACATACCTACTACTAATTATACTCCTGCCTCCTATCCACTGACCTGTCTATCTCCAAACCCCTGCCCACACACAGTCACGTGGACGTGGAGAAGGGAGAGAGAGGAGGGCGAGGCGTGTGGTGTAGGTCTGTACGATCATTGCATTAAAGACAGTTGTCCATCAGTTTTGGTTTCATCAATGAGGCGGCACTGCGTGAATACTAATGATACAATAAGCTGTGGTCAGTGCTAGATAGATAAATGAGTGGATGACTACAAAAGATGATTTCAGGACGAGGGGTTTACTGGATAAGTTCTGACTGATGCATTAACCCAAAACAGCGATGCTGAATGTAAAACCTAAAATGAAATAAACGAAATAAGATAGACGAAACAACCAAGTCTTTACTGTCAGATAAATCTAATCTACACAAACAGAAAAGCGTTCCAAGAAAGCAAGTAAGTTCTCGAAGGAAGGGCTGCGGGGGGAGGGAGAGGGGGAGGTGGGGGGGGGGGGGGGGGGGGGTTCGACCGGGGGGGGGCGGGGGGGGGGGGGGGGGGGAGGCGTAGGAGGAAACAAAAATCTGATGTAGACCCAAAGGAGCTATTTTTATATTAAAAGATAAAAGTTTTAAAGGAGGGAAGCTTTATTCAAAAGGTCTTCATCAGGAATTTTCACTGCGTTAAGCGTAAGTTCTGATGTGTATGTCTTTTAAGTTGTCATGGTGACGGCATGTTACAGATTTACCACGTGATGTTTTTTTTTTTTTTAAGTTGTCATGGTGACGGCATGTTACAGCTTTACCACGTGATGTTTACTTTTTAAAGTTGTCAAGGTGACGACGTGTTACAGATTTACCCCGTGATGTGTATTTTTCAAAGTTGTCATAGTGACGGCATGTTACACAGCTTTACCACGTGATGTTCACTTTTTAAAGTTGTCATGGTGACGGCATGTTACAGATTTACCCCGTGGCCCCTCACGGAGGCAAAGAGCGCTTCTTTTCCCACGGGCAGAAGGAGAGCACTTCGTTGCCCCGACAGATGTTCCCTGTGGAAAGCTACGGGGGAACGACCACAGCGTGATGTTCTCCACACCTGTCCACCTCAGCCCTTTTTCTTCCAGTGTCATCGTTCCCTGTACTCTGCTCTTCTATGATAGCAATCTCTTCGCAATGTTTGCATCCATTTTTTCTTTCATCAACACTTCTCTATCTTAATCACTTCTTCACAGTATTCGCATCAATGTGTCCTTCTGTCTAAGCCATTTTTTCCCATAAATATTTTCCCCCTTCATATTTTCAATCTACTTTTTTTTCCTGTCTACACCTGTGTTTTGCAATATCTGCATCAATCTCTCTTTTTCCGACTTAACCATTCCCTAGCTATTGTTTCATCTCAGTCATTTCTTTCCAACATTTGTGTCAGTCTTTCTTTTCCAGATAGTTCTACCTCAGCCATTGCTTTTGAAAACTTTTCCCTTTTAGTCACACACACACACACACACACACACACACACACACACACCCTTAAAAAAAAAAAAAAAAAAAAATCTTTGCATCTTGGTCACGTCTCCCCAAAATCTATCTGGGTCGATCATTCCTTTAATCTCAGTTATATTCTCTAGTTATTTTTTTCCACAGCGGCTTTATGTCTTTTTTTCCCGTTGGTCAGTCACAAACACGATTTACTCCTTTGTTGTCATCCGAATGTTCGTATATTTTGCTCTTTTTTCTATTATAGCAATTTTTTTATCAGTTGAAAAAAGTCAGTTTGATATATATATATATATATATATATATATATATATATATATATATATATATATATGTGCAATGTTATGGTCATAAGAAATCTGAGATTAGTTTATATGTGTTACTCAAATCTGATTTTTATTTTATTTTATTTATTTTTTTTGTTGTTGTTGTTGTTGCTGAATTTTTTTTTTTAAGTACTGTATGCAGGACTGATGACTGGAAGTGCACAATCTAAAAAAAATCAGTGTTTGTCGTTTTTGTTCTACTCATTTTGATGTAATTCTTCCATTTATGTTAAAGAACATATACGTGTTATATACTTCAACCCTATGACTGCTGACCATTACTGTGACGAGCATTAAAAGGAGCGTGAGTACTCAAGATGTAATTGCTTCCCCTGACTCAGCTCATCCTGTACTATGGGGGCAACGACAATGTTGGCTGGTCACCTGATCTGTCTGCCTCATGCCATCACAAGGAATCCATTCTATCAATGACAAGTGTGCTCATCTGTATCCGTTGAAGTCAAGGGGCTCTCTCTCTCTCTCTCTCTCTCTCTCTCTCACACACACACACACACACACACACACACACACACACACACACACACACACACACACACACACACACACACACACACACACACACACACACGACTCGATGTCTGTTACAAAGATAAAATATACATTCAAAACATGTTCAATTCTTTTCATGCGAACAAAATAACATATTCAAACATAATGTTTACAAAGCTACTGTGATTAAATACGCCTTTTCTATTCAACTATGCATTTGAAGTCACAGCACTCTTAAACTGGTTTACCAGACTTGTCAAAAGGTGATAAATGCGAGTATCATTTTAACCTGCATTTGATATTTCATGGAAAAAAAAACTGTCTCACTAATCTTTTTTCCTATATTGTTCTTGCCAAACAATGATACCGGTTTATTTCTGTCTGTTAACAACATGTGTGTTATCTTATCTAGTATTCAATGTTTCGTGCGCGTTGCTATTACTGTGTCTTTACCACACTTTTTTTTAATCACATTATGAAAAAATACTTGAAACGTATTAGGAGCTACTTATTCCCTTTGCGGTGATGCTGGCCTTTAGCACCCGACAGAAAAATTGTCAGCCTATGACCCAGCCGCAGTGCAGTGTCTCCTCTGGTGGGTTGCATTCCGACATCCTGACACTGACGGCTCCCAGTGGACTGCCATGTGTGTGGCTATGTATGAGATGTCGGGATCGAGCAGCGTGGGAGCAATGCCGGCAAGGGGCAGGGAAACTGAGACAGCCAAAAACAGAAAGAAGGTTCGCGTACATATTGACCTATTTGTTGATTCTTTGATGTGTTTTATTACTTACTAGTTGTTTATCTCTTTCATTTACTTTCATGCGAGCACACACAGTTGCACAAACCCATGCGTATATGTATGCAGAATCTCTCTGGCATGCCCATACTTCTATGCGGTTTAAAGGACGTTTTCTCATCACACACTTGATGACTATAGTTATCGCCCAGTGAATTTAGTGTCAAACTGTCATCTTTTCATTGTCGAGATGTTGAAGTATATTTACAGATTTCCTTTCGTGCTTTTGTTTTTCATGCCCTATGTTTCGTTAAAAGCATGAAAGGTAATCTAGAAGGTTGATGTTCTGTCTTTTAATGAAAAAAAAAATTAATATTGTTTAACTAGAAACAATTCTAGAAGAGAGCGCGATTTTTTTAGTTAAGAAAATTATTGATTGAACTGAAACGGTTTGCATATTTGTTTACTTTGTTTCTTTCTTTGCTTGTCAATTGTGTGTGTGTGTGTGTGTGTGTGTGTGTGTGTGTGTGTGTGTGTGTGTGTGTGTGTACTTTTCCCACGTATTTCAGATAAAAATCATGCTTTATTTTCATGATGCGTTTTATTAGCACTGTATTTTAGGATTTAGAACACTAACATTTACTTTGTAAGACCAGTAAAGAAAAAGTTTAAAATGTAACATAGACTGGAATTAAAGAATTATTAAATGTTACGTAGAGAAGCATCTCTCTCTCTCTCTCTCTCTCTCTCTCTCTCTCTCTCTCTCTCCCCTCTCCTGCCTGCATGTTGTGTGTGGATGCTGAATGAATCACTGGCGTTAAGTTTGCACAGTATTGTGACTGTCTATGAATATGCTAGCTATTTTGTGGACCGTGTCTCAGAGAAATGTGTGGGAAATCTCAGACTAACGACAGGAGACTACTACAGCTAATCTGTACATATTTATCTGTGGAAAACTGTTTGGTCTCATTACTAGTTCTGTTTTACATCCAACGGGAAAGAGCCATGCAATTTTCGGCCAGTGTTACGTTGTCATCATCTGTATCCACTTTACGCCCACGTTTTGCGTGACTAGCTGTCTCCGTGTTATTTCATATCACTGATCTTCCAAACAACCACAGATGCTTGTACGATACAAGATGCATATGCGTAAAAATTTATGATTTTTTTTTTATACATATTATCCGGCTAAACCATCGTTTTTATTGTTGGTATGAATCATGAATAAATGTCACTGACTGCTATGCAAGATAAACATGTGTTTATTATTTTTGAACCTCTGGATGTGCAGACATCCAACTGACAATGTGTTTGTTGTTGGCTTGAATCATGAATAAATAATGAATAAATATCCATGTCAGCAATTGAAATATTTCTTTCAAGTGTCTGAATCCCTCAACGAATGGACATGCCGAATTGTTACACAGCATACACACACAAACGTTACTGTTTCTGTGAACTGTAGACAAGAACCGTAAGTTCTTATTTGTTCATTGTTTAAAGCTTCTTCAATAATTAAAGTTAGGACGAACTGGACAGGATACACGTGCTGTAGCAAAATGCAAATGCGGGCATGACAGTTGTCAGAACTGTTAAAAACATACAGTAACGGGAACTTGAACATTGAGAACTGGGATTCAGCTGACAATGATTATTTACGTGCGCACGCGCGCGCAAACACACACACACACACACACACACACACACACACACACACACACACACACACACACACACACACACACACACACACACACACACTGTGCGTTCATCATTATCAGTTTCGTTGAATAATGCATCTCCAAAACAATAAAACAGAAACGTTTTTTTTTTTCTTAAAAAGGGGGAAAAAACGAGAACGAAGGTGAACTCAACAACTTAGAACAAAAGACAGCGCAGAGAAAATGGAAACACAGATAACAAACCATCCAACAGTGATGTACTCACAAGCTGGTAAATGTTACTTGGTGTCAAGTCCAGCAGCTATCTGTTGGAATGGATACGGCATCTCTGTGTCATTTAAGTCCAGCTGCTGTCTGTTGGAATGGATACGGCATCTCTGTGTCATTTAAGTCCAGCTGCTGTCTGTTGGAATGGATACGGCATCTCTGTGTCATTTAAGTCCAGCTGCTGTCTGTTGGAATGGATACGGCATCTCTGTGTCATTTAAGTCCAGCTGCTGTCTGTTGGAATGGATACGGCATCTGTGTGTCATTTAAGTCCAGCTGCTGTCTGTTGGAATGGATACGGCATCTGTGTGTCATTTAAGTCCAGCTGCTGTCTGTTGGAATGGATACGGCATCTGTGTGTCATTTAAGTCCAGCAGCTGTCTGTTGGAATCGATACGGCATCTGTGTGTCATTTAAGTCCAGCAGCTGTCTGTTGGAATGGATACGGCATCTGTGTGTCATTTAAGTCCAGCAGCTGTCTGTTGGAATGGATACGGCATCTGTGTGTCATTTAAGTCCAGCAGCTGTCTGTTGGAATGGATACGGCATCTGTGTGTCATTTAAGTCCAGCAGCTGTCTGTTGGAATGGATACGGCATCTCTGTGTCATTTAAGTCCAGCAGCTGTCTGTTGGAATGGATACGGCATCTCTGTGTCATTTAAGTCCAGCTGCTGTCTGTTGGAATGGATACGGCATCTCTGTGTCATTTAAGTCCAGCTGCTGTCTGTTGGAATGGATACGGCATCTCTGTGCCATTTAAGTCCAGCTGCTGTCTGTTGGAATGGATACGGCATCTCTGTGCCATTTAAGTCCAGCTGCTGTCTGTTGGAATGGATACGGCATCTCTGTGCCATTTAAGTCCAGCTGCTGTCTGTTGGAATGGATACGGCATCTCTGTGCCATTTAAGTCCAGCTGCTGTCTGTTGGAATGGATACGGCATCTCTGTGCCATTTAAGTCCAGCTGCTGTCTGTTGGAATGGATACGGCATCTCTGTGCCATTTAAGTCCAGCTGCTGTCTGTTGGAATGGATACGGCATCTCTGTGCCATTTAAGTCCAGCTGCTGTCTGTTGGAATGGATACGGCATCTCTGTGCCATTTAAGTCCAGCTGCTGTCTGTTGGAATGGATACGGCATCTCTGTGCCATTTAAGTCCAGCTGCTGTCTGTTGGAATGGATACGGCATCTCTGTGCCATTTAAGTCCAGCTGCTGTCTGTTGGAATGGATACGGCATCTCTGTGCCATTTAAGTCCAGCTGCTGTCTGTTGGAATGGATACGGCATCTCTGTGCCATTTAAGTCCAGCTGCTGTCTGTTGGAATGGATACGGCATCTCTGTGCCATTTAAGTCCAGCTGCTATCTGTTGGAATGGATACGGCATCTCTGTGTCATTTAAGTCCAGCTGCTATCTGTTGGAATGGATACGGCATCTCTGTGTCATTTAATCTAATCGATGGCCTTGGTGGAAACCACTGATCCAGTCAGAGCACAGAAATCAGGTCAGGAGAAAAAAAAGGAGGAATGGGAAGACAGTGCACAGCAAACAAACAAGCAAAAAAAAAACAGCGAGACAACAGGTAATCTTATCGTTTCTGGAGTTTTAAGCCTCACTGGATATTTGTTTATTTGTATTTGTTGTATTATTTTTGTTGTTTATATTTGTAGAGTATTAGGGTGACTCCTTTGTTTGTTTATTTGGTATATGTAGAGTAATTAGGGTGTCTCCTTTGTTTTTTTTTATTCAGTATTTAAAGAGTTATTAGGGGTGTCTCCTTTGTTTATCTAGTATTTGTAGAGTAATTAGGGTGTCTCTTTTGATCTTTGACGGAAAGAAAACACGACCTGGAGAAAACAGGTCTAAAGCAAGTGATGTCAAAGTAGAGACCCTAAAATCCAGGTTGCTAAACTTTCAAACACGCAAGGTTTGCGAAACTATCAAGCATGTACAACCAGCTAAAAAAAAAAAAAAAAAAAAAAAAAAAAAAAGAAGAGAAAAAAAAGAAAAAACGACGAAGAAGAAGAAGAAAAAAAAATCATCATTCAATGTACGCATAAAGAAGCAGCCCTCCCCCAAATGTGGTTGTAGAGACCTTTTCAAACAGCCTGTTAAAACAATACAAACAGCAAGAAGAAAAGAAAGACAGCCCCTAAAAAACAACAGTAACAGCAAAAAGAAAGACAGTCTCTTCTTAAAACAGTAATTGTGAGTAGAAAAATAAAGAGACTCATACAACAACAAACACAAAGAAACAAACTAACAAACAAACCAAAACAAAAACAAAACAAACAAAATGATAGAAACACATTCAAAGATTCCATTTAAAAACAAATAGACAAACTCTCGCACAAAATAAGAGAGGTCTGTGCCGATTTCGAATTTCTGATCAATTAAATGGTTTATGTAACAACTTGTACAACAGATCTTTCTCAACTTTCTCACAGGATGGAGGGACTAACTCATCAAATTTTGGTGCGGAACTGTGCTGGAGATCTCTGAGTCAAATACCATGTTCATACATTCAACATTATTATTGGCGAGGAAAGTTCACACACACACACACACACACACACACACACACACACACACACACAAACGAAACAGTGCCAATACATGGACTTACTTTTCTTATACACGTACGTGAGGCGATGAAGTGGATTTAAAGGCAGTATGGGGGATGGGTGGGTATGGGTGGGGTGAAACGCTTTTATCTGTCTACCACTGCAACAATAAACAAATAACGAAGGTAACATTTTATTTGTCTACCACTGCCACAATAAAACAAATAACGAAGGTAACAACAACTGCGAAAAATACTACAACTGTTACTGCTGCTGAATATATGTCAAGTACACAAAAGAGTCACTTCAAAGCACTTCACATGAACAATATATAAGTAAGATTCATTTCTGTAAGTTTGTATCATCCGTGAAAATGTTTAACTTTAAGGATCAAATTTCATTTGAAAGAAAACCACCCCTTCCAGAACAGAATGTCCTCTCGCAGTATTGTAATATTGATAATCAAAGAAAAACAGCCGTAACTTTGGGGATCAAATTTCATTAAAATGAAAACCACCCCTTCCAGAACAGAATGTCCTCTCGCAGTTTTGTAATATATTGACAATCAAAGAGAAACAGCCGGAAAAAAAAGGATTCACAAAATCAACAATGTCAGTGTCTATACTGAAGAAACACTCCTCCACTTCCTTTCAGTTTCTTGTACACCGGCGATGGCAAAGTTTCAAACAAACGTAACGTTCTGTGCGTTTGTGAACACGAGTATATACATTCTTGATTTGTTCACGCATCTCCCAGACTGTTCAACACTCAGATCGTATTTTCTGTGCGGTCCTATTTGTTCAGACGTACCTGCCACCCAGACTGTAGCATTCTGAGTGAAGCCCACTCGTCGTGTCGCCGGCCCTGGCCATTTCATAGCCAGCGTTGATGGCGTGGAACCTTTCCCTCAGAGAAAGGGTAGTTTCTGACCCCAAAGCTGACAACTCCTCCGGAGCAATGAAGGACAGGTTCACGTCCTGGAAGCCGGAGTCCATCTTCTGAGCACCTTGACACCGACCTTCAGAGGCACTGTCTGGGCTGGAGCAACTTCGCGGGTCACCGTTCAGGACGGCGACGGCTTTGTACAGGTGTCTCCCTTCTGCTGTGTCGAAGTGCTGGGAGTCGAGTGGGAGGCCGCGATCCATGAAGACTGTGGGGAGGTTGTGGAGGTGTGGAGGTCAGCCACCAGTTGAGTGAAATCGTTCATCAGGAGATAGAAGCATCGGGCTGACGATCTGTTATTTGCTGAACTCTGGGAAGCCAAGTCTGCTTCTGTTTCACTCACGGACGTTGTCTTTGTTTTCCCCCCTGACTGTGCCGAATTACAGGCAAAGGTAGAACAAACTCGAAATGATCATCTTCAAAACTGAACAGATCTGCGCAAAATGTGACGTCAAACCACTTGCATGACGTAGGTTTGGAGGTGAAATGACCGAACACTGCTGTTAAAATCCTTACCTCTACATTTTTCTCCTTGTCCCTCAACACCCCCAACTTCCACGCTTCGTAGCAGTCTCTGGTCTCGTGAGAATGCACGAAGACAACGCAGTCGCAGTGGAACAGCTGGTCCAGAGCCCACTTCTCCGGACCCACACACCGGATGTCGTCCATCTGCCAGCGGGAATACGTGACGTCACAGGCGCAGAAGGCTTGGAGGTAGAGGGCCAGGGAGTCTGTGACGAGGCTGTGAGGGTGATGGGGGGTGGAGTGGGACAGCAGAAATACTGTGACAGCGGAGGAGGAGGGTGCACGAGTAGGGAGGACTGACATGCCGTTGGGACGGTTGGGTTCGGATGGAGCCTCATCTTGAAGTTAAACAGGAACATATACCCGACATGAGCAGATCTGTCCACATGAAGTGTCAGGTGTACACACAAAAGACTGTATGCGGGAGAGATACGCAAGTATGCGCAAAAAAATATGTCTACGTGCGCATGTATAAATGTACAATGTGTGACAGCACAAAATCATAGTTACTAATCTATCTTAAATATCAACCATTAAATCAGTCAACCAGTATCAACCAATCCAACAAGTGACGAGCCAAAGACCAATAGAACCCACAAACCAAACTAGCCAGTACCCCGCTGACCGATCAAAGAACTGACCAGTGAAGTGCAGACGTGGTAATGTTGACTGGTCAATTTCATGTAAAACAGCCAGTGTTGAAATAAGAACAGATTCTGTCGTGCAGCACCAACAAAACATCAATCTAGTCGACCGACAGACTGGACAGATCAACTTGAGATAAAGTTTGTGATCAACTCTGCCATGAATTAAAAAGAAAAAAAATGGACAAAATGGAAAACTGTACCCAGCAAAAACGTACCAAACTGGGAGAAGGGGAAAAAAAAATAGTTTCTTCCTGAAAACTGTCATTGATCAAACGTAAGATTTCTCACCAAATCTGGAGCTTAGGGGCTCTACTTTTCAATACTCAGAAACTTCAAAAGCATGGTAATGTCTTCTTTCCGACAGAGATACGCGTGAATTGACTTTAAAAACATTCATTTTGCATATATATTTGAACCCAACTGTTACTTGAGCAAAGAGAACATCTGTCTTTCAAGGGGCATTTATTAAGGCGAGAAGGAAGATGGGGGGAGGGGGGGGGGGGGGGGGGGGGGGGGGAGATGGGGGTGAGAGGGGAGTGACTGAAAGTTAC
This sequence comes from Conus betulinus, assembly GCA_016801955.1. Taxonomy (NCBI): domain Eukaryota; kingdom Metazoa; phylum Mollusca; class Gastropoda; order Neogastropoda; family Conidae; genus Conus; species Conus betulinus. The sequence continues at coordinate 785,489 of JADBJO010000145.1, read as the reverse complement.
GGTGTGGGGGAAGGGGCTCCCTACACTCCAGTCTTAACTGCGTTTCTGAGCAAAATGGACTGGTATTTTATGAGGTACTGGGTGTTCTTAATAAGCTAACATAATTATTTACGTATCTTGACAACTTAAATTGAAAAGATGTTTATAAACAACGGGTTACATCACATTGTTCATGAATTATTCTACGTCAGTAATGCATTATCTATAGAAAAAAATCACAACATGCGCACTATATTTTTATGCATAAATAAAGATACATACCTAAAAAATTCTTGTTATGTTGATCATGTATGAAATACCCACAAACCATCTACTCAGTTCTATATAATCAAATCACGATGTTAAATCATTTTAAACAAACGAAAGCCGATCGCATTTTGCCGATAATGGTGAACTTACGAGATCCTGTAGACTGAGCAGGGGGCTGGGAGATCAGTTTTTCACAGCAGGGTAAGCCGTTCACAAGGCCGCGGGACTGGGACTGTCCTGGAAACAGTTTGATATCACCTGATGACTAAAATGACTGTCTGACATATGCGCAGTTAGTTCCGGGGCAGTCCTGGCTTCAACTACAAATTCGTTTGGATCATCTAGAAGTAGCTCAGCTCTCATCGGAATGACTCTCATACGGAAATTGATTTGTTCATTGTAACCAAAAAAAAAAAAAAAAAAAAAAAAAAGTTCTGACGAAATTGCAGTGATAAAATGTAAGCAATACGGAAATACTGTATTTCTTCTGACAATAGTAGTTCTATATTTGTGCCGTTTTGATTTAGCTGATAATTTCTCTCTTGCTTGATAGGAAGAACCTAATTAGGCCTAGGTTTGTTCCAGTTGTAACAGAACAAATTTGCAAAGGCAATATAATGAATTTCGTTTTATGGAAATGATCCCGAACAAATTACACTGTCTACCTGCAAATGTCATGTTGATTAAGAGTAAAGATGCAAGGCACAGTATCCTCGCTATTATCACCACCGCACAAAACCCCCGAAAATTTGTATCTGCAACTCACCTCGACGTCGTCGACGGCAGATAACCACCATGACAGCCATCAAAGATATCACCGCCACAGCGGCAACACACCCTGTGACCACAACCACCAGAGAGGTTCTGCTGTCATGGCCCGCGCTGTTAGTAGGTTGGGCAGTGTCTTCCCACTGTGTGTTGACAGAGAGGTTATGAGCTGCAGTACTGGTGGTAGTGGTGATGATGGCGGGAGATGATGACGCTGCATAGAAGTGACACACAGAACGACAGTACAGACTGAAAGAGTACAGACTGAAATTTCCCATTTGCTTTTCTTTTTTTTTTCTTTCTTTCTTTTCTTTCTTTCTTTTCTTTTTTTTTTTTTTTTTTTTTTTTTTTTTTTTTTTTTTTTCAGATCAGGATTTTAACAACAACAACAAAAATCTGAAATGTGAATATTTGTATCACCAGACGTTTTACTATCCCACGAAAATATATACCACTTCATAGAAAGTTTGTAATGCATATTCGTGTTCAGCGGGAAAATAATGTGATTAATTAATATTGCTGACCAGATCCTGGATCTTGCACGTTTGATCCAAATCCGCACCACAAATCCTCCCCCAAATTTAACGGGTGTGTCTCCACACCACATTCCATTTTCCCCACAGTTTGGCCGAATTCAGTTCCACCATTTTTGAATCATGTTCCTGACAGACAAACGAACCAATAAACAGACGCCAGCCTCCTAGGGGGAGGTAGTAAAGAGGCCTACCGAGGTGTGTAAAGTGGAGTACACCGATCCTGGCACACACGTGATCCACACTGCCTGCCAGATGTATCCACACGCTGTATGACCCCGGGTCTATGTTCAAAAACTCCGTTGTAGTGTTGGGCTGAAACCAGTCAACCAATCGATGCATCAATTTATCAGTAAATTATAGTTAATCAATTGGTCAATCAGCACCAAGAACACATGTCCACCCTGTCCGTCTGGTACATTCAAAATATCGTGTGACCCAGTGTCTTATGTGCGCGAACTCCGCTGTGGTATTAGGCTGGAAGCCATTCATCAGTCATTACATCAAACAAGCCACTGATCAGCCAATCATCATCAGTCATTTAGTCAATCAATATCAGTCAATCGTGACACACAAATATACCCACTCTGGGCTGAAAATAATCCGTTGATCGATAAATCAATTCTAGCGGTCAATCAGTCATTTTGCCATGCCTCTTCGCCGTTCCTCGATTAAACTTCTGAGGTTCACCATTCGTGAAATTTGATGCGACCCTTTTGGAATTCCCATCGTTAAGACTGCCCCGATCCGTCTTTGGATATGATGCCTGGAGGCATCAATATGCATGTTGGGGGTTTGTTGTTGTGTCACCCAACCCACCAGCACATCATGACCTACACTTCTGTGGAGGATGGAACAGTATTTTAACATGCAGTTTTTTTTTTTTCACTGTTGTATTTTTCTTTTTTTTTTTCAATCCATATTTTTTCATACATGAGATCTTCATTAAGTGTGAACCGAGGACTCCGACAGCTTTAGTAGCTGCACATGTGTTGACCCAGAAGACGAAATATCCTCTAGCGTGGATGTCTCAAATGAGCAATGAACTTTAACGAGAAAAATGCTTTCTCCAACCAGCCCCCTCCTCCCGCCACCTCCACCCCCCCCCCCCCCCCCTCCCCCTTCAATTAATCATCAAACACTGGCCCACACACATGATCAACACAGCTTTATCCATACATTACAATGATCCTGGCACTGTCTCCATTGTTTGTGGTATTGGACTGAAAGCAATCAATTAAACAGGGTGAAAAGTAGTGGCATATCAACTGGAAATAAAAAAAAAACTTAATAAACGGGAACTGTAACGTATTTTGACAGAAATAAAAACACATTTTGCTAACTTCAGCTGAAGGATACCAGTTGATAAGAAATTGCAAAGATTCAACATTGAATTACACACGCGCTGATGCGCGCGCGCGCGCGCGCATATATATATA
>JADBJO010000145.1:777500-780000 GCA_016801955.1 Conus betulinus | reverse complement strand
TGTGTTTTTTTTGCCCTACGTTCGAGTTGTCGTGGTGTTTGCGCGTGTGTGTAGTTTGTTTCTTGTGTGTTGTACAAACCTAGGCGGTTCCTCCCCCTCCCCTCACCCGCTGTCTTCCCCCCCTCTCGCCTGCATTCCATTTAGAACCGACACTAGTTCTTCGAACTCTCAAACGCTCTGGCGGCCCACACTTCTGTGGCTAATTATTACTAACTGCTGTTCTATTTTTGGTGTAGCACCTACGTCTATGCACACCATGAGTCTATTGATGATTCCACTCGCTCTGAGACAGGCTCTACGAGCTATCACGTCGGTAGGCTAACCTAGGCAACCTATGGATATGCTATGCTAGACAGTCAAGAAATACCTTCTCCCACCTTTATGCCACACTACCATTGTTTTTTTTGCTTTTATTATAAACAACAGGCATAGTGTGAGGAACAAGCTCAAGTCGTGTTTACCGTTTTCCCCCCCCCCCGTTTTCATCCTTATCATCGAGTGTCTCCCCCCTGTAGCAAAGCGAGAATTGACAGATTGATGACTAGGTGCTCACAGATAGAGGGGCGAGAATGGGTAGATCGAGAGCGCTGTAGATAAGAGGAGAGTGGAAGCTTAAGAGTGTCGATGCGATGTTAACGTATCTTCTTACGACTAGTCAACACAGGCACTTGATCGATGCACCACATGCAGGGCACACTACCCTGTGAATGGGGCTTGAGATGAGTGTAGCATCACGCAACGCTAGAGCGTGTGTGAAGTTATTTCCTCCGTAAATTGCTGCGCTGTCGCTTTCGCCCCCCCCCCCCCCCCCCCCCACCCCCCCTGTCGACTGTCGTCAGCCCCTCGCCACCCTCTACCATCCTCTTATACATTCCACCTTTCTGTCTTTCCCTCCTCCCCCTTTCCATCTATACTCCTGTCTTTAGGTCGTTGCTTTTCCCGCATAGACTGTTTTCCACACGTAGAACCCCTCCCTCCCTCCTCCCGCCATGCCCTACAAGGCCCCCACCATTTGTGGCTGGAATGTCCGACCATTCGGAAGCTTACCGCCTCAAAATCATATCGCCTCTTTACGCTTTTTTAATTCCCCCCCTCCACCGTTCTTTCTCCTTCACACTTCCCTGTTTCTGCTTTTTTGACACCCAACTTGTTTGTGTTCTGAAAGTCCGATCGATCTCCGGGGCCGATGGTCTGTAATTTTTTTTTCCTTCGCTTCATATCATTGCCTATCGTTCGTTGCCTGCTGAGAGTTTCCGCATTTCAAAGATGCACCGCATCAGCTATTCTTGTGTTTTGTCACCAGGTACCTCCTACGCCATCTTTGAGTGAACCGAGTCCCGTTTCTTGCTTTAATGCCTTCCTCCGCATCCTCCGCTCTATCCACACTTTTACATGTGCATCCCTTCGAGTACGTAGGCAAACATCGATATGATGCAGCGAAACGATACAGCACGCACCCCCAGGCCGTCCCTGGCACCAACGGAACACGAACCCGTGACCACCTACCCAGAACAACCCTCACTGCCCCACGACAACCTGAAATCGGACAAACAACCCAACTTTCACACACAATAAAAACGATCACGTGAAAACCACCCCTGCTTGTCACCTTCGTCACCCAATACAACGGTTCCAACACACAACCACCACAAACCCACCCCCCCAACCCTCCCCCCACTACATCCCCCCCCCCCCCACAGGCCCAAACCACCCACTCCCCCAACCAGCTTCCTTGTTTTAACTTCACTTTTATTCCCTTCTCTCGTTCCAACACTAGTCGCTGGTGTGTGGACGCACAGTCCACTGTGTACCCCACCACCACTCCACATGTGTCGAACACTGTGCCCGCACCCACACCCCCCCCACACCCCACTCACCACACCGCGCCCAACAACTGCATCATCGATGTCACACAGCTCCCGCCCACACGCACGCACGCACACGCATTTAGTGTGCAGTGCATGTGCGTACTAGCTACTCTGTATCACGTGGGCAGATATATGCAGTCTCACCCCTGATGTATTCGTAATTCCATGCTCCAGCGGTAATACCGTAGAGTGAAACAGGCATATGTGCGGGCAGTCACAAGCTGACATAGTGCCTACCTCAGGTTTGTTCTCCGTCATTATCTTATGTTTCAGCTTACTCGTTATAACTATATATTATTTCACTTGACATGATAGTATACGAGCAACTCTATTCTGAATACGGAATACACTCATGCGACCAACTGTTCCGAGTGTGTGTTTTGTTGCTCGAGTTTGTTGTTTCTTTCGTTTTTTGTTATTACCCATTATCCGCTCTTGTTGTATTACCCCACCCATATGCTATATGCGAGGTTGTGTGATGATTGTTGTGCTTGATTGATGTGATTGTGTCTTTTTTTCTTTCTTCTCCTCCTTCTTCTACTCCGTGTATCATATAGGCCCATCGCCCCCTGTACCTGTTGATGTTATCACATCGTGAGAATCTGTGTGAATGCGTTAAGTGCGTGCGTGAG
>JADBJO010000145.1:680000-772500 GCA_016801955.1 Conus betulinus | reverse complement strand
AGACATACTCGCCACCCCCCCGAGGATATTTTTCCATCACCACCACCATCAATATCAGCATTTTGTTCTTCCCAAACCCTCAAAATTTTGCATATATATGCAAACAAAAGCATCATGATGCTGGGAACTCTCGCACGAACAGGAGTGTTTACAGCATGCACATGTCATACATCATGCTTCTACTCAAAACTGTATCTCACTGTGACAGAAACGCACACAGGTCCTCCCCTCTGTCTTTAGTAAGTTTACATTATCCAAATATATTCAAGCTTCTGCTTGTTAAACTGCTCAGTGATCTCCTTAGCGAATTTCGAGCTGGTGTGTCTTTTAAATGGTCCTTTGTCTAGGAATTAAAGCAGAATTATTGTTCAGGATACATCGTTCAGGGATCGTCATAAATGAGGAAGTCTATCACTGCATGCGTTCCCACCAAAAATCCTGTACAGCTAACTGTGCGATATGTCTCCCCCCCAATTAATTTGTTGTGCTTAACTATGTGTGCGTGTGTATGTGAGGTCCATCCCAGACGGTGATGAGTCAGTTAAAGACAGTAGGTGAACACGCGGGCCAAAGTCGGATCCGAAGATGTGGTCGCCCTGTTGGCATGCGACAGCAGAGGCTGGGTCAGTTGTCTTCTCCTTGCGGGCTGGATGTTTCTGATGCACACCTTGTGCGCGCCTGTCCTCAAAGACTTGTTCTCCCTTGTAGACAGGAAGTCGCAAGACGTCAGTGACAAGGGCGTTCCACCCAGCTTGAAGAACACCACAAGCTTCTCGGAATGCTTTCGGGCAGTCTGTGAAGTGTTTGAGAGGCCGACAAGTGTTCAGCTGGAGCCAAATTTGTGTAATCATCAGGAGGTGCGAAGATAGGGCATGAGGCGTGGCATGAATCACATGCTAATCATCGTGGACGGTCTGTTGAACAGCTGATTGAAGTGTTCACATTGCGGTGGACTATGTTGCCTTTCTTTTCAGAAAGGTTTAAAAAAAAAAAAAAAGTGTACACGGTTACCAGTTTTTGTTTTGAAGGGTGAACAGTTAGCATGTAAAGATATATAAATCAAGAAAAAGCGCCATGGGTACAACTTGAATTATATAAGTGCAATCTGCAAAAACAGGAGAGGAAGGGGGTGGGGGTGGGGGTGGGGGGGGGTGGGTGGGGGGAGAAAGAAAAGACGAAGAAGTCCCTGACACGTTTCGTACCAATGACCTTTAAAAAAAAAAAAAAAAAAAAAAAAAAGCGCCTCCACCCCCACCGCCCTCGATCGTTTACAATAGTAAATTTATTGGAGGGGAATTCCCCTGTTTTTCTTTTTTTTTTTTTTTTTAGGAGAGTCCCCCCGCCTTCACACTATTTTGGGACGCAAGAGTGCCCTCCATCCCCCCCCCCCCCCCCCCCCCATCCCCATCCCCCCCCCCCCCCCCCCCCCCTACAAAATTTGGGAAGAGGAGAATCTCCCCCTTTTGGGACAGAAGAATCACCCTACTACCCCCTACCACTTTTACAACATTTTGGGAACGAAGAGCCTGAACACCCCACTCCCCGCCCCACCCCACCCCCTCCACGCCACTTTGATGCTTTTATTATATTTCAAGAGGGAAATCCCAACCTCCCCCGCCCCCTCCCGCACTTTGGAAATCCTCTCCTCTCATGTGACTGATCTGGCCCTGCTGAAGTGAGTTTTTCAGAAAACCAGTTCTTCCTAGTGGTGTGTGAGAGGGTTGTTTATCTACTTGTGTGTTTGGAGGTGTTTACTCATTTGTTTGTTTGGACTCACCGTCTTCTGTGAATACCTTGGATCCCTCTGGCAACTGAAACATAGCACAACATAAATTCATTTACATTCTCCTCTTACACCTTTTTCGACCCATGTTTGCCAGTTATATAGGTGTCCTGTGTATGTGTGTGTGTGTGTGTGTGTGCGCGTGCGTGCGTGCGCGCTTGCTTGCACGTGCGCATTGTTGTCCATGGTAATACTGGCCATTTCTTCGCTTTCTGTTGTTTGCACAGGCAAACTCAGCATAATGATGAATGCTGATAAGACCTTTCCAACCATTTCATGCATAAAAATGTCACCATGTCGCAGGCAGTACACATGCAATTAACCTTTTTTCAGCTATGTTTTCACTATAATCAAATCAATCTTTGCCTAGAGAGAAAAAAAAAAACCCCGTGACAGCTGATGCCAACTTTCAACACATATTAACTGTCATTCTCCTGAGATCAGACCATTTACTGTATTAATTATGAAGCAGAAAAACAAATATGAATAAGTATTTTTACTGAATGCATAAGTCAAAGTGGCCACATATAGATGGCAGCCAATAAAGCAAAATAAGACTTTCAATTTTGTAGTGCATCAAGCAAAAAAAAAAAAAAAAATCCACATGAAAGCAGCAAATTAAACAGCCTTATCCGGTTTCATAGTAACAGATACTGAATAATACTGGTTCATCATAACCAGTCATGACAGCACAGTTAGAATAGTGGAATCAATTCAAGACAAAACACGTGGGTGACGAAAGGCCTATCGGGGGATCGGCGGCTTTTTTTCAAAATACCCTTCAAAACACACGCCGTGGGGAAATCAAAGGGGGGGGGGGGGGGGGGCTACAGACATCTTACTGTCCACACTCGCTTGCCTCCACCCCCCACCCCCCTCCCGAACCCCGCCCCTGCTACCCCACCCTCCTCCTCTCTGTCCCCCCCCCCCCCCCCCCCCCATCTTCTCTTCCTCATTGCTACCTCCCTAAAACCCCCTTATCCCAAGCCCTGTCCTTTCTCACTACTTCCTGTTTCATATCCGTCCTCCTCTCTCTCTCTCTCTCTCTCTCTCTCTCTTTCATTTCACTGTATACTGTAGTCCCAACTCAGGGAGAGGACTGTAAGTTAAAAAGCGCATCAGTGCTTATCTATTATCCTGGTAATAATCTTCTTCTCTTCTTTCTCTCTTCTTCTCTCTCTCTCTCTTCTCCCTCCCCCCCCCCCCCCCCCCCTCCCCACCCCACTCACCAACTCCCCTACCTTTCTCTCTGTTTCCTCTTCCCAACTGCTTCTCCTAACTACCTTGGCTTTCTCCCCTTGTCCTTACTGTCCCTCGCGTCTCATCACCGTCTGTCCCCACTGTCTGTCTGTCTGTCTGTCTTTCTCTCTCTCTCTCTCTCTCTCTCTCTCTCTCTCTCTCTCTCTCCTCCCTTAATGAAGAAACTACCAATATCTGACGCATATGCGATACATCTGGTTTTACTCAAATTTTTTTTCAGGTAAAAGGACGGTCTGAAATAAAACGATAGAGACACAATATTGAAAACCTACAAATCTGAATTCAAATCCGAACTAAGTTTGCTTAAACAAAGCAGGTTTTCAGCTTGTACAGACGTTTACTCCCGCTTACTATACTAGTTCACAGAAACAGGCTATGCACACACACACACACACACACACACACACACACACACACACACACACACACATACACGCGCGCGCGTGCATGCACGCACACGCACGCACCCGCACACACACACACACACATACGCACGCACACACACATGCACGTGCATACACACAACACGCTTGCACACACACACACACACACACACACACACACACACACACACACACACACACACACACACATGTGCGCACGTGCTTGGAAAAAAAAGGAGACCAGGATACGTTTAACAGTGAATAGCAGCAGGGCAAAGGGAAAGAGAAGGAAAACGAAAAGATAAAAACGGGGAGAGGGGGCAAGGGGGGGGGGGGGGGGGGGGGTGGAGGAGATCGAGCAGAGAAAAAAAAGGAGCACACATACATGCACGCACGCGCCAGAAACATATATATATATATATATATATATAGAGATATAGAGAGAGAGAGAGAGAGAGAGAGAGAGAGAGAGAGAGAGACGGACAAGAGAGACAGACCGACAGACAGACAGAGACCGAGAGAGATATGGGGGAGGGGAGGGGGGAGAACAAGCAGGCTCAGCACCACTCCAAGGTTCTCTGGAACACACGACATTGCACACTGAATGACCAGACCCTACGGACTTTATTTCAGACGATAGAGATAACATGGGAACCCGGCAGAAGTCAAATCAATAATCCCCGTGACTAATGTCCCCCTCTATCCCGACCACCGGTGACACCCATAAATTGTTCTCCTATGATTCTGACCTCATGGGGGAACTGGTGTGTTTCTGCATGAGCACCACCAAGTGTATTTCTAGAACCAGACCCACGGTTCGACTGAAAAAGAGTCATGAAATCGGTGCAGCTTCCTTTTCCTTCTGTATGAATCAAAATCTCTCTCTCTCTCTCTCTCTTTCCCCCCCCCCCCCCCCCCCCCCCCCCCCCCCCCCCCCCCCCCCCCCCCCCCCACCCCCCCCCCCCCCCCCCCCCCGAATGTGTTATGCTTTTTTTTTTTCATTTTTTCTTTGAGAGAGAGAGAGAGAGAGAGAGAGGGGGGGTAACTCTGAAAGAAAAGTTTGTGTTTTTTTTTCTAATCAAATTCTGCAGATCTGCGAGAGCACTGAGTTAAAAAACTATCCACGTCGTTAGAAAATTACAAATAAATCTGAACAGAAATGGCTCAATGAAAGTCGACAACAATTTACACGCAAGGCAGAAGGGCCAGGATATTACAGAGAAAAAGGACAGCATAGTGCATACAAAGCACAAAGACCAGGGTAACTTTGTACACAAAAGGCTCGAGGACTAGGATAACACAGTACGCCAGTGCACCATGAACAACTTTATGAAGGTGTTGCATCCGAGACATAAACGAAGAGTCCGTGTTTTTAAGGTATTTAAATATACCATGTTTGGAAGACCAAGCATGTTACATCATCTCAGTCTTGGCTAGTTTCTATAATGAACAAAGTGGTTTTAGAATTGATGAGGCGCGTTTACCCCAGCCAACTGAGCAGTAGTCCAAGCCAACTGACCAGTAGTCCAAGCGAGCCTCAACAAAAGCCAAATAAGACACACGTATGGAAATACCACATAGGAAATGGCTGATCTGTGATAAACAAGCTGCAAAATACTTGCTTGATATGGCTATGGCTTTGGTCATGCCATGGATAATTGTCATCGATGGCGATGCCCAACGATTTGTGTTTTGTGCCTGTTGAAGAACAAGAAGGAGAAACAAGAAAACAACTACTAGTAAAGGGACGACGAAAGAGAAGAATACAGATAAGGAGCATGAGGAGAAGTATAAACTGAGCAAAATAAGTAAAACATGCAGCAGAGAAAGAAGACAACGGAAAAGGATGAAAGAGATAAAGAAGAAAAAAGAGATGAAGTATGAAGGGGAACAAGAAACTCAGATAAGGGAGAATGATGGAGAAATGAGCAGAGTACGAAGAAGAGAACAAAAAAGAACACGAAGCAGAGAGAGGAGACTAGGAAGAATGATTAAAGAGAAAAAAAAAAAAGTCCGAAGAAAGACGGAAAGGAGAAGAAGAACAAGAAGTTCAGAAAGAGGAAGAAATTGAAGAAAAGGAGAGGGAAGAGAAGAAAGGTGAGAACAAGGAGAGTGAAGAGTAGAAGAGAGGAGGGCAACAAGATGTGAGAAGACAGGGAAGAATTATCATTACAAAAAGAAGAAACAACGAAAGAAAAGAACAAGAAAATAAGACAGACACAGAGACAGAGAGACATAGAAATACAGAGAGAGAGAGAGAGAGAGAGAGAGAGAGAGAGAGAGAGGCGGGCGGCGGGGGTGCGGTTGAAAAGAAGAGAAGTGAATGAAGAGGAGAAAGAGAAGAAATGCAGACAGAAGATGAGGAAGAATGACGCATGAAAGAAAAGAAAACGAACAAGACGGAAGACATCAAAGAAGCAACAGTAATACCACCACCACCACCACCACCACCACCACCACCACCAACTAGCCTACAGGACCTTGCAGTCTAAACCTCCGATTTTATGGGCAAGCCGGATTGGTCAGATCACTCGTTTCCGCGAGTGATAAATCAAGGCCAAACGGTTTCTGGGTATCAGTCTCAAGACGTCTACAGCAGGTTCTGAGAGCATTCTTTTGAAACAGACTCACTTCGGTACCCGGCACCCGAAACCGATCTTCTGCCTCGAGATCATCGACAGTTTATCAGACAAATCTGGAGGTTCACGACTGATAAGACATGCGCCGAAGATCAACGGTATACCGCGCTCAAGCGTAAATCACTTTTCTCTCGCCTTTATCACTCACACAGGCGTACGCACCTGCACACGTACGCACGCATGCATACGCGTGTATTCACTCACGCACATCGAAATCATATACCATTCGATGTCATTGAACTGTTTCGTATATTTTCTCCAGACATTCTGTGTCTGTCTTTGTCTGTCTGTTGGTCTCTCTGAGAGAGAGAGAGAGAGAGAGAGAGAGAGAGAGAGAGAGAGAGAGAGAGAGAGAGATGGTCGATTTTTTTCCCGCGTACGCAGGCTGATACTCCTGCGGACCTCCCTGTATAGACAGGCAAGGATTAATCCCATCTATCGAACAAAGGGAGTGGAGTTTTGTGTGTGTTTGGGCCGTTTTTTTTTTGTTGTTTTTTTTTTAAATCCCGCCATTAAGGCCCCCATTCTTCAACTCTGGGGAAGGAGCGTGCTATGTGTAACGTGTCATCCACACCAACGGCTAAACTGGCCTTCTCTTCCGAAAGTTGGTGATGGGATTTTACGTGTGTGCAAGATGTTACACGTGCGTTCACACACGGAACTTCGGTTTATAGTCTCATTCGAAGGACTGTATGGGAAATGGAGTCAGAACCAATGTTAACTCCGAGGGAAAAATTCCCCTGTACCAAAACGGCCCGGCGGGGATTCGAAAGAATGGTCGATGGAAGTAATGCCCTTCCATCCCTGTCCTCCAAAACAGATTAATGCTTAACCCCAGTAGTCCCTTTTCTCTTAACACTTCAATCTTCCGTGCACATGCCTTCACGGTGGCGTTACTCTCAGACCGCTCAGAACGCCTCCCGCATTCTCAGCCAGTCTCAGAACAGGTGAACTACGAGCTGATTATCAGCTATTAATCACAAGGAAGCTTACAAAGTGCGGCAAGTCAAGTAATCTGCGAGGCCTGTACATGAGACACTGGGGGGGAAAAAAAAAAAAAAAATCTAATCTCTGTGTCAGCTTCTTTCCGTTTTAAAAAAAAACTTAAAATCTTCAAACAGAACGAGATAAGTGTTCTTTTTAAGAGCTATCGGTGAAAATAGGAATAAATTACACCTGTCCCGGGAAATAGTCTGGGAAAGATAACGCCTGTATTTTCTTTGCAAACAGAGTTTTTCTTTTCACAGTTTGTGGGTCAAACAAATACGTCAAGAAAAGTCACATATCTGATTTGAAGTGCAGGCCCGAACAACGATCGGAATATTGACAGTCTGCATTATAGGTGGCTCAGGCGCACCGTTTCGCGCCCGTGTTTTGGCTTTCCCTCTCTCTCTCTCTCTCTCTCGCTGGTTGAACTATTAAGGCGCATGTCTGATGAAGCAAAACTACATTGGACATGGTCTACCAGTGTGTCTGTCCCATGAAAGCGGCAGGTTTTCTCTCACTGAATGCGAGCTCTGACACGGATTATCTCCCTTGCAGATTTCCTAACATTGCGCATTACGTCCAGCCAATTCCCCCCACCCCCACCTTTTTTTTTTTTTTTCTTTTTTTTTTTTTTTTTCCTCAATAGATCTCGAGCACCAGAAACAGTAACGTCCTCTGACAGCTCGATTTAAACAGTCGAGGTTCGTTCTCGCGTCTGTTTCCACGGCAGCGGTTCACAGGAAGCTAAAGCAAACAAACAAAAATCAAAAACAAACCCAGGCCTGTTCTGACTCAACATGCGCAACGAATGTCTAGCCTGGACATAACTGAATACACTGCTCCGACAGTGTTACTGAACCTGGAAGATCTTTGGAGCAAACCGCGAGTCCAAACTTTATTCCTGAAATGACTGTTAGACAGCGAGATAGAAATCGTAAATGTTGCAACCAAAATTGGATTAGTTAGAATGTGCTTTCTGTGATTCCACCTGCAGTCTCCTCTCTCTCTCTCTCTCTCTCTCTCTCTCTCTCTCTCTCTCTCTCTCTCTCTCTCTCTCTCTCTCTGTCTGTCTGTCTGTCTGTCACACACACACACAGACACACACACACACACACAACAAGCGAACAAAATAGAACGTAATATTCGCAAATTCGTCATAATTTTCCCGACGGACATTTGTCATGGCTGTTTAAAACAGGGCATATAACACAACATTCCGAGAATCGTAAACTTGTTTCTTTATGATTTTGTATCATTTTTTCATTTACTTTTGGACAGACAAAAGAGAAACCCAATACGAAGACCTATTGATGACCAAGCATACGAAGAAAAAAAATCCAGAAGCACAATGATGATATATCACATCGACGTGAAGTTGTTGTCAAAACAAAACAGCAACAAAACATCAAAAAAAAAAGAAAGAAAAAAAAAAAAAGAACAGCAGTCATATCAAACAGAAATGAAAAGAGCGAGACTATGTAACCGAATTCAATTTACTATACCAGAATAGGAAGTAGGTGTACCACGGAAAGAAATATAATATGAAACTGAATGTTCACGGTCTTTCCTGGGGGGTGGAGGGGGTGGAGGGGGGGGGGGGGGGGGGGGATGGCAAGGTCTTTTATTTGCAGAAATTAAAGAACAAGGAGGAAGTTGGAAGTTTGCTGCCTAGAGATGTTATATTCTTGTTTACTGTCTTTCTGTGGGAAAAGAAATCATCAGTTTTTTCGTCTTTCCTTTCAATGGAAAGTCTACGTTGCTGCAATACAAATTGTGATCATTTCATTATCGTGTCCCATCAGAAGTTCGTTAGGGTCGTTTTAATTACAATTGTTGGTCTCAAAAATGCATTTAAAATTTGAAGTTGAATAACAATAAGTTAAACAGCTCCATAATTAATTCTGAAATTTCGATGTGAATTTTTGTTTTCAAATTTCGATGTTTCAGTGTACATAACTTGGTGCACGTCTCACATAATTTCAATGTCTATATACCTGTGTACTTTTATCATGCAAGGCGAATATTGGTCAGCCAGTAAAACTGCACGCATGCGTACCCTAAGTTCTTAATATAAGTGAATTATGCCATGACAAGAATCGCAAGCTTATATCAATGCTTTCCACAATTTCAATGTAAAATGAATCCTGGCAAGTCTCTGCGAACTTTTGCACACATGAATACTGTTTCACATCCATGACGATTTATATCAATTTGTGTCGGAACATGTTTTATCAGTAAAAAGACACGTTCATTTTGTAAGTTGTACAGATTTTAATATCATATTCGTCGTCTTCGTTTTCGTCTTCGTCGTCATCATCATCATCATCATCATCATCATCCATCCCATCATTATCCTCGTCATCATCATCATTTTCATCCCATGATGTTGTATGCCACAAAGGCACCCCGATGCTAAGGTTGTCACGAATCAGGATCTCTTTGTGCTCAACCATATGCGACTGGGTGGATGTCTTGCATGTAAATTGTAATGTTTTGCACGCCCGCGCGCGCGGACACACACACACACACACACACACACACACACACACACACACACACACACACACTTACTCATTAATTACTTACTTACTTTCTCAGTAAGATCAGAAAAAAATATTGAACACAATTAGAAGGATCAAAGGTGATAAAACTAAAGTTTGTTCATGGCAAGTATGCCTCGGCCACCATAGTTATTTCTGGTGGGCCTGCTTTATATTCAGAATGATTCTGTAAATGCGTCGGACACTCACGACAGGTTAGAAGTGTGCGTGCTCACGTGTGCGCTCAAATGTGTGTGGAAGAAAAGTTGTAAAAGTTGTATGCAATTTTTTTTTGCGACATTCATAAGAAAAATGAAAAAAGTGTTTAAAGGGTTGTACAGATCAACAAAGCTTTCATTTTGTGGAATATCTCGGGTTTGCAGCTGCGATATGGATAATTAGCATGGTATTCATGTGCGCGAGTCGATACGTGCACGGGCAAGGACGGGGGTCGGGATAACAGAGAGAGAGAGAGAGAGAGAGAGAGAGAGAGAGGGGGGGGGGGAGGGAAATATGAGTAAACTTTGGATTATAATGTGTGTAAGAGTGTGCTCGAGTATGTGCCAGCCGGCGCGCGCGTGTGAGTGTGTTTGTGCAAAGCCTTCAATGTGCATGAAAGAAAATTTTAGGCTGAAGTAGAGGCATAGTTTATGGACGAAGCAAGTGAAAAATAATGTTGCATCGTTTCGGCCTATATAAGAAAAAAAAGACATGTTGTTCTTGGAATTTGGCATCAAACACACGAAAGTCTGACCACTTTATATTGGGAAAGCTGTACAACATTTGCAGACTGCTGCTCCGCGCGCTACTTTCAAGAACCTTGGAAATTTCAAACACATGGGATTAACTCATTAACCCATGTCTCATACTAGACCTACTCACCCGACATACCATCAAACACACACAAAATCCCATAGCAACATATTTGAGTATGGCGAATTAAAGTGGATATAAATGTTATCTAAAAACACATAAAACAAAAACACCAACCTTTTGTCCACAGACGTTTTGACAGAGAGCTTCCAGTTGCATACTATAAAAACAAAATAGGCCAACACCCAGTCGGGCCATCGGGCTTATGTCATGTATTCGCATGATTAAATTCTTTTATGCAAGCACTGGAATCAATCGTCAGCCCCAAATAAACTTTTTTTCATGTCCACTGCCTCGCTTTGTTATTTTTATAATGTTCGCGTCGTAAAAACTTCTACAGGGTTAAACCAAAGAGCATTATACCTATAGACTTCGAATTCATTCCAGCTTCTCATGTCGTCTGCCACGATGACACAGCAGTGGAGTCACCCCCCTTTGCCTCTTATCTCGATGCTCAAGGCCGCTGCGTGTGTGCATGCGTGCGGTGTGTGTGTGTGTGTGTGTGTGTGTGCGTGCGACAAGCAGCCAATGCAATCAACATTTTGAGGATCAACCGTTGACGGTTATTGCTTCCACGAGAGACCATATAAAAAGAACTGAAGTTTCAAAATGAGGCAAACGCCGGACAGTCGCCAAACTTCCCTGTCATGAACATAAGTGTGGTTTAGAGGGCAGCATTAAAGGGAAGTTTTGGTCCTGTCATCTTTTTTCCAAGAAATCTGTAACCTACTTTCAGGGTTCAGTGGGTATAAACGATAAAAAAAAAAAGTTGTGAATCACTGGCATATGTTCTGCACGCGCGCGCGCGCGTGTCTGTGAGTGGTAAGTAAGGAAAAGAAGCTACCGTTCTTGTTGTAATGTAGAGAGAGAGAGAGAGAGAGAGAGAGAGAGAGAGAGAGAGAGAGAGAGAGAGAGAGAGAGAGAAAAACAGACAGACAGAGAGAGAGAGAGAGAGAGAGAGAGAGAGAGAGTGTGTGTGTGTGTGTGTGTGTGTGTGTGTGTGTGTGTGTGTTGTTGTCGAAATCATCAGCTGAATGGCAATCGGGTATGCAGAAAAGCGGTTCTACCAAAGCGAATTTTATTCTCAGGCCTTTCACTGTCTTAGCTATTAGTGCCACGTCTTACACAATCGTGTTTTTAACGCTTCTCTGTCGTCTGGGAAATATCACTGTTGCTGTACATTATACATGCCTTCGTCAAATTTCTTCTCACAAAAATTATCATACTCCCCCACCCCCCCACCCACCCCCCACCCCCACCCCCCCCCCCACTGTTCTAGCAGTCATTGGCTACCTCAGGATGGGACGCCGGGTGGAAAAGAAAGGGCGGATGGGGTAGGAGGAAAGCGTTTGATTGTCACTTTCATCCGCAGTGGTTAGAATACCACTGGCTTATTTGTAATGTGTCTCTCTCTATGAAAGTGGACAGTCACAGCCAGACCGAGTCTATGGATGAGCTCACGCACAAGAGACAACGTGGACTCTATGCAGTCATGATTTTAACTTACGGTTCTGTTCAAATGACAGAAGACGACGCTGGTTCTCGTACAGCCTACTGTTAGTGAAAGGGTTGTTAGCATTTGGTATTCCACGCCATTTTCGTCCTCAGTTTCACAACATGCCACCTTCCCTCGCCTCTTCCTACTTTTTTTTCCTTCATTTTGAAAGCTTTTCTAGGTCATTGTCTTTTAACGACAGAAAACAATTGCTGTCCTGCGCTTGTTCTCCCCCGCTACTAACACGTTCCATTCGATCACAAAGATCTGAAAAATGATTGTTTTTTTCCCCCCTTATATCATTAACCTTTAGCAGCTGTGTCCGCCGAGGGTGGCGGACGGAATTTCTTTCCCTTGCAGCTGCGTCAGCCAAGGACTGGCAGACATAACATTCTACCGTGTACGCCACTATCGGCGGACACGCACATTAAAACAACAACAAAAAACACTTTCCTTCAAATGGTCTAAGGGAAATAAGCTCTATAATTAGTCATGGGGATGTCCTAGCGAGTTGTAGACCCTACTTTTAGTGCTCTATCGTGAACTTGGCTGACCCCTGTAGCTTGGAAACCAAAGGAACTAGCACTGGGCTTTCCCGCTAAACGCGTTCGGAGTTTCCTGAGCCAGAAAAATGCCGGTCAGGCGAAGGGGTGGTACCAATTTCTCGCTCAATGAAGCGCTTGCAATGATATTACAAAGTTGATCTGACTATGAGGGCAGCGACAGACATACCGATAATTACGATATAGAAGAGGAAAGTGTATTATTTGAAGATGCAGCCGAAAATAATGATTCTGCTGACGAATCATCAATATCAGCTGCGGCAGACGCCGCCGCATCACACGTGGTCACCGATGAGGCCAATTTAGAAGATTCGAACACAAATGCATCAAAACACGGCCAATGCAAACAGTCGCAATGTTGCTTACCTGTTTGCTTCTGATTCTGACAGTGTGTTGTAAAAAGAACGGATCAGAATGTAGCAAAGACACAGACAGACAACAAGCAGTGCTAGTAGAAGGACAAAGATCGTCGTACGTCCCTGTAGACTCAGGAGTTCCCCAAAGACTCAGTCCTAGGACCAAGCCTATTTCTCTATTACATTAACGACCTCCCGGCAGGGATCAGCTCCGAAGTCCGCCTGTTCGCAGATGACACGATGTGCAGCCACACAATAAAGAAGGCATCCGACCAACAGACACTACAAATGACCTTGACCTTGACACTCTGACAGAGTGGGAAGAGCGGTGGTCCTTGAGCTTCCATCCTGAAAAGTGCTCAACACTGAGTGCTACACGGCGACAGAACAAACTCCAACCTGTGTGTACAAACTTCATGGACACACTCTAGAAGTTGTTACCTCAACCAAATACCTAGGGGTCACGATCCAAGTCGACCAAAAATGGGGATCCCACATTGAGACGATCATCGCAAAAGCCAGCAAAACTCTCGGCTTCCTTAGACGAAACCTCAAAATCGGAAACAAGAAGATGAAGAAAGAAACTGCATACAAAACCCTTGTTCGACCGATTGTTAAGTACGCGTCATGCGTCTGGGACTTCCACACCAGCAACGTGATCCAGGAGATCGAAAAGATCCAGCGTAGAGCAGCCAGATGGGCCACACAGCCACAGACCAACAACCAGTGTAGATGTAATCCTACGCTCTCTGAAGTGGCCTACATTAGAGAAACGCAGACAAAAATTAATGCCAGACTGGAAATGATGTACAAATTCCATCAGAATCTTGTTGACATCAACTCCAAGTACAGGAAAATCCCAGACCAGAAGAAGTTTAAGAAAAAAAAACAGAAGCTGAAGCTACAACATCCCACAATGCAGGACAGACTACCGACAAATGTCCTTCTTCCCAGAGTGGAACAAATTACCAGAGGTTGTGGTGACGGCTGAGACCCTGGAGCGCTTCAGGTTTAGACTCACATCTCACCAATAACACCAACAAAACATCCCCCCCCCCCCCTCCCCATCCCCACCTCCTCCTACACCCCCCCCCCCCCCCCACTTCCTCCTCATCTCCACTCCCTCTTCCCCACCCACTCCTTAAGCTGAAATCAAAATTAGGTCTGACAAACACAGCGCAAATCTTCGCAAACCCCTAAGCATACGACATAGACATCAGCATAATGATGTTGGTTGAACAGACAGAAGAAAAAGAATTTTCTTTACTTGTCAGCCATGTTTTTCAACGGACAGTCGCGTCTACACTTTAAAAGTAAACGATTCAAAATTTCTAAGTTCGATTAGTTGAGTGTTTGTCCTTTCTATGACACCTAACACAACACTGTCGGTTATTGTCTGGCTACGGTAAACAACAAAATTAAAAAGTGGCGAAATATGCACGTCGGCAGGGACTGAGCACCGTGCATGCACGAACGTGCGGGAGCAGGGAATCGTGCCACGCGTGCCGCCTGTGGATGGATAGTTTAAAGGATAACACTGTGTCAATCATCCGTTCACATGACTAACAGAAAAAAAAATGCTGTCCTGCGCTTGCCCCCCCCCCCCCCCCCCCCCCCCCCCTCCCCACACACACACACACACACTACTTACTTGTTTCGTTTCATCACAAAAAGATCTGAAGAAAAAAAAATGCCCGTTGTGCCCAAACCATGAAGGATTATAATGTCAACGATCCGTTCACATGACTTATATACAACCCTGCTACGAATCTGCAGCCGTGCCCGTCATTTTTACCAAAAGCACCGACTGCTTTGGAGTGCTTGTCATTCTACCAATGGGCTGACTGCTTTGGGCAAAAGTTGTTTTTTTTGTTTTTGCCTTTGAAATACTTCTCCTTGGCTCCAACTCATTTTTTACATGAAAAGATTCAGTCCTTTCCAGTGCTCATGAAGTCTGATCTTATATCCACATCCTTTTTGCGCCTAATTTGAGTCAAGTCAAGTCAAGTCAAGTAAACTTTATTATCTCAATTTGAGAAATTAATTTGTGGTCACACACATTCACAGCAAATAAACAATAATTTAGCCACATTACCCATTTTCTCACATATGACATACATTCATATAGAGGAATTTGGATTTCAATTAAACATCTTCTCGGTTCAAGAAATCAATGGACAGGGGAATAAAACTTTGTTTAAATCTGACACTTCTGCATTTAACCGATCGATATCTTCGTCCTGACTGAAGAAGGTCATACTGATTTGCAAGGACGTGGGTCTGGTCACACGTAATCTTCTTCGCTTTACAACTAACACGGCACCTATATAGCTCACTCAGACTTTTTTGTCTCTCACCAACGATTTTTCCTCCCACGTTCACCACTTTCTCAAGCACATTTCTGCTCTTCACAGTCAACCCACCATACCAACACATAAATGAGAAAGTTAGAACAGATTCCAAGAAGCATGAATAAAATGTCCGAAGAATGTCAGTATTCACATGAAATGATCGCAGCTTGCGAAGACAATATAATCTGGTTTGACATTTTTTGTGGGACATACTCAACATGGGATTTAAAATTCAGCTTATTATCTATAAAAGTTCCTAAATATTTGTATGATTCAACACGTTCTACTTCAGCACCTTTGATAAAAAGTGGTGGTACAGCTTTTGGATTCTTTCTAAAATCAATCAACATTTCTTTCGTTTTTGTTACATTCAGATCAAGATAGTTATGATCGCACCAGTCAACAAATCTTTGAACCTCCTTGAAGTAAACAGAATCAGAGTTGGAAAGATCTACAAGTGCTGAGTCATCTGAATATTTAATGTACAAAGTTGAATCACTTCCTGAACAATCATTTGTGTACAGAGTAAAAAGCACTGGTGATAAACAGTACCCTGGGGTGCGCCAGTTGAAATGACTCTGGAAAGACGAAACAACACACTTTGATATCGAACAGACTGTGTCCTCTGTGTAAGAAAAATCAATTATCCAAAGAATGAGCTTGTTACCCACATTTATGTTAATGAGTTTCTTTGCCATCAGATGTGGTTGTATGGTGTTGAATGCTGATGAGAAATCAATAAAGAGAATGCGTACAAAGGAGGCAGGTTTTTCGAGGTGTGAAAAAGCATGATGGAGAAGTGTGAGTGTGGCATCATCTGTTGATCTGTTCTGTTGGTATGCGAACTGAAACGGGTCTTGGGTACTGTGTAGTATCTTTTAAAGCATAACTGAGGACAATTCTTTCAAGACATTTCATTGCAACAGATGTGAGGGCAACTGGTCGGTAATCATTTAAACAGCTTGGGTTGCGTTTTTTGGGAACAGGACATACAGTGGCATTTTTCCATAAAACAGAAAATGATTGTTCGTTCTTCGTGTTCATTGTATTGAAATGATGTCTGTCTTGCCTGGAGAAGACTAAAGAGATCAAAACGCGCGTCGTGTTTCGTTTTGCAATTTGTTTGTCTCTTTCGTTTGGAGGAACAGTAATTATTCTGTTAAATTTGCTCTAATTTCCGCCTGCAGTCACCTCACTTTGAAACCAAGAGAACAAAGGATGGTTGCGATGGCCCCGGGAAAAGTGCAGATGTGGTATATTACAGAGATATACCCGCTTGGATTCAGTGGTCTAATATGTCTATGGGTGGAACATGGAATTAAAATGTCAGTTGAGATATCATTGAGCTGCCACAACAATGAACATTTAATGAACAAACATTTATTATTAATAGCGAACCTCGACCTGTCTGGTTTCTTTTTCCGTAAATAAAAGGGTGAAAATGAGTAAATCATGGGGACACAAACAACTTGAACAGTAAACACACGCCAGTATCTCCTGCCTCATTTAAGATTTCATTTTATACCAATCAAACCGAAGTTACGTGTAGACCTTTTTGTTACCGTTGGTCCTCGTGTTTGCTCGACTATAAAGAAGAAAGAAAGAAAATGTCGAAATCTACACCGGCTGCACAACCCCTATTACTCTGACGATCTTTGATGGATGAAGATTGCTCCATGTGACGATTTTGTTGCCTTTGTTTCTTGGAAGGTTGGAGGCTGGGGGTGGGGTAGAAAAAGAGGAGAGGAACACAACGTCATGTATAAACCAAAACTGCAATGTCTATTATCATACTCATGATTTCACATTCAGTATGATTTGACTGAGTGGCTACCGAAGTTGGATCGCACCGACATATTCACATGTTTTGGACCCTTAACTTGTGTGTGAGTAGTTCAGGCATTATTTTGTACTGTTCCACTAATAAACTTCGTACGAAACCGCGCATTCAAAGGTGAGATGGTTCGCACTTAATTTATCCGGCGCAATATACGATTAACAATTTGAACCATATCAGTCTCGCGTTTTTAAGAACAAGGGGGGGAAAAGCCGAAAATGCACACTAAATGAATAGATGTAAATAATATAGTAACGCTGGCACTGGAAAAACACCATTCTGCCCGAGCCTGAAAAGTCGCCATAGCAGCGCGGCAAAATGGCCGACACAATGACAGCACCGACTGCCGTGTCTCCACAGATGGAGGGACAGTACTTCCACACGGATGGAGACCCCGAGCACTTTGTGCCCCCCACCGACATACTGAATCTGGACAATGTTGGACACGGTTTAGAAAAACGGGGACACAGACATGGGCCTCGGAGGGGAACCCATCAAAAAGCTGATGAAGACGATGCAATCGAGGTTGGATCTTGTTTTTGTTTACCATGCTCCGTAACTATTAAAATACATTTGGTAAGGCGGTTCATATTGATTGACTGATTCATTATTTTTTTTTTAAATACAGTTTGTAATGAAATATCTGTTTCAATGTTAATGTGCAGTCTCCTACCTTCTTGTGATAACCACCATCATAGTGATAATTTTGACAAAAATACAAAAGTAAACCGTGAGGAACACTGGTGGTTAGCTGGGTTTGGGTAGCATAGCAGTGTAGAAGATCAGCCTGATTCACATATCCTATCAACAAATGACATGTAGGGTTTCAAACAGCCCTTTACCTGTTCTGTCAGTGTGTGAGAAAAAAAAAGATGCTAGACTGCCAAGCCAAATTGATGTTCAGGATATGAAAACAACTAGAAGTAAGAAATATTATTTTCCTGTGTGATTTCTCTGCTGATCAGTTTTTAAGCATTGGGATGTTAAAGGACATGAGTCTAGAACCAAACTGCTCCATGCTATCCTTGCTCATCAAATTGTGAATCAAGAAGGCTGGCAGCTGTGAGAGAAAGAGACAATCTGTCTAGACTTCTGATAAAGCTGAGAGAGAGAGAGAGAGAGAGAGAGAGAGAGAGAGAGAGAGAGAGAGAGAGAGAGAGAGGTAAGGTAATGTTGCTTATAGCCCAGCTGACGCAAAGGGCCATATCAGGGCTGTCATCGCATTGAAGTCAACTCACAAGTCATTCATTCACACATTTCTTTAAAATGGATCTTCTAAAAACCCACCCGAAATTTTGTTAAAAATCTTTCCACTATAAAATCTCAGATCCAATGAAAAAATTTTGATCTTCATCAGGAAGTCAAAGTCAATCGCATCAGGTGGAACATCTCTGAACAAGGTTTTCATGGAATCTTCTGTAAATGTTTGTGTCTCACACCATGCAAGCCCCAACACTCTAAAACAATATGTTTCACTGCGAGAGGTACATGACATGGAATGCACCATGGATCTTCTTCACTCTTTTAAAAGGTATGAGTGAGGAAAATATGAATGGCCGGTGTACAGCCAGCATAGAACCGTTTCTTCTTTGCGACCACCAGATGTGGATGAGAGGAACTCTTTTAGGTTTGGATGAATCTGAAAGAGTTTGTTATCCATCTGTGTATTTTAAATCCTCCTGCCAGAGGTCTCTGACATAATTTTAACTTTTTGTTTCAGATTGAGAGAGAGAGAGAGAGAGAGAGAGAGAGAGAGAGAGAGAGAGAGAGAGAGAGAGAGAGAAAGATGAGATTTACTACATTTTCATTTCTAAATCAGTGGATTTTGACACTTTTTCCCTCCTAAAGTAAATATTTTGTTCATGAATTTGCAGTATGAATATAATCTTATTTATCTCTGATTACCAGCTGCTGTGCTGTAATGGTTAGCATCACAAAACTGCAGGTCAGAAGATTATAGGTTTAAATCCCACCAGATACAGTCATTGATCATTCAGTTGAGTTGCTGTGGACTCACTTTGGAAGACTGGAACCACTTAGTGAGCTTTCATTCCCTTTCATGGATGCATTTGTGGAAATGTTGATCAAACTTTGAGGTCAGTGCTACAAGTGTTTGTGCCTCTTGGGCTTATTTGATGTCAGGATATATTATGAAAAGAAATGCACAGTCTTATCATATAGTCTCAAACCAAAATCAAAAGGAACTCCATAACATCAGTATCATCATCATTGACCTCATTTAGGGGGAAAAAAACAATTTCTACACACACACACACACACACACACACTCTCTCTCTCTCTCTCTCTCTCTCTCTCTCTCTCTCTCTCTCTCTCTCACACACACATACACACACACACACACACACACACACACACACACACACACACACACACACACACACAAAAGGAATATGAATAAAAGTTTATTGTAAATTCCAGAAAGTGTCTCAGATGGAATGAAGTGCTAGAGAAGCTGATAGCAGCTTTAACCCCCAAAACAGCATATGCATATGTCCAGTTGTGCATACACACACACGTATACACAGTCACACACACACACACACACACACACACACACACACACACACACACACACACACACACACACACACTCACATACACACACACACACACCACTTTGTTGTTATTTTTTACCATGGCACAGTCTTTCTGTCTTGCACTACAGCTATCTCCTGGTGGTATACTGGATGAAGAGACAGTGGCCCGTGGCCTGTCCAACCTGGGCCGCTCAGCTGATGGCATGCATCAGGTCTACCTCAGTGCCTCCATGCCAGTAGAGCAGATGTGTAGTGTATGTGCATGTGTTTGCATGTGTGAGCATATGAGTGTATGGGGTGTCTGCATGTGCATCGATGTGTGAGCTTCAGTTTGTGTGCATGTGTGTGTATGTGTGTGTGCGTCCGTGTGTGTGTTTGTTGTGTGTGTGTGTGTGTGTGTGTGTGTGTGTGTGTGTGTGTGTGTGTGTGTGTGTGTGTGTGTGTGTATGTATGTGTGTGTGTGTTGAGAGAGAGAGAGAGAGAGAGAGAGAGAGAGAGAGAGAGATTATATACAGTATGGGATACTCCTTCACTCCAGATATGTAGAAAATGTCATTATTTGCAGTTCTATCCAGCAGTTTACTTAATAAAAAAACGGCTGTGCAACTTGGTGCAAGAATGCAAGCTCTCTTTGCAGATCTGAGTAAAGCTCATTTAACACAGTTTTTAGCCACTATCAGCACTGACATGAGTATGTTTTGGTAATTAAACAGTAGAGCTGACTGCTTATATCATTGGCACGTTGTGATCTCTCTTTGTTACTTTTTGGATCATCAGACATAGACTCAAACATTTTTTTCACATAACTCTTGTTTTCCCACACTACTTCTTCTGTTCCAGCAGATATGGAATGATGTAACAAAATGTTAAAAGGGTCTCTTTATTCATCAGTCTTAACTGCTGTCACAAGTAAAAACCAATAGAACTGAACAAATGGTGGTGTTCAAAGATAGTTGGCTGTGTCAGTGAGTGAGTTGTGTCTGAGAAAATGGATGGCTGAGACTGCAGAAAATGTGCAGATTTTAAAACCAAACAGAAGTTCATGTGATGCTTCATTGTGCTCCTGGTAATCTTTCAGGTTTTAGTCTTGTGGACATATCCATCCTGGCTGAGTTTGTACACCTCCAGAAAGTGGAGATAGCTTACAACAACATCACAGGTAACTTTTTTAGCTTTTCTTTCTGTTTATTTTTTTTAATCCAAGTGCTGAATTCAAACAAAATGGGAGAAAGGTTGGGTGAGGAAAACATAATTACCTCCCAAAATGAATTCAGTCACATGATATGTGTCTTGAACATATGGTTCAAGTATCTAATTTCAGATCAGGAAGTCTGCAACAAGTCAGAACAACTGTTAGGCCACATAATAACATGTTCATCTTTGTCAAGTGGGGAATAATGAAAAGCTGCAGATTCCTGTCAAAATTAGCTGTCCTGAAGAACATATGTACACACACACACACACACACACATACACATACACACACACACACACACACACACACACACACACACGCACACACACACACACATGCGTGCACACAGGGCAGAGTGCCAAGAAGATGGAGAAGAGGCAGGCAGAGAAGAAGAGATGGGAGGACAACATCAGGGATTGGATAAGCCTGTCCTTTGCCAGCTCTCAGGAATCAGCCAAAAACCGCAACAGATAGAGGAATACTGTGTTGAATCCATAGTCAGTGCTTCAACAGTTCATATGTGGGGTTCCAAAACAAGCAAGGCTAGGCAAAGCATGTGTCACATTTACATTGGAAGGTTGAACAGCTGTTGTCTAGTCAACACATTTTGAAATACAGTGGCAAGGCATGTATACAAATGTTTTTTTTTCGGTATAGAATTATATTCTCTCTGTCTCGCTGTCTGTCTGTCAGCCTCACCTCTCCCATTCAATCTCTCTCTCTTTCTCTTTCCCTTTTTCTCTCTTTCTCTCTCTCCCTATGCTGCCTGTCTTTCTCTCTGTGTTAATTATGTTACTTTCTTCTTGTGTCTGGTACCCACTGTTTCCTCTGCTTATTTTGTATTCATTATCTATGCCTGTGGTTGTCCATCACTCTCTCTCTAAATGCATACTGGTGGTTGTGTGTACCTCTAAATGTGGTAATGGATACACATTAATGAAAAGGCTAAGTATTTCTGATTTGCTAAATGTTTATTGATTTGTTTATTTGCCTGTTGTCTGTGTATGAATATTTTCTTCACTTTTCTGTTTGTGTTGTTGCTTGTTTGGGTTTTTCAGTGTGTGTTTGTGTGTGTGTGTGTGTGTGTGTGTGTGTGTGTGTGTGTGTGTGTGTGTGTGTGTGTGTGTGTGTGTGTGTGCAGAGCATGAGAGAGAGAGAGAGAGAGAGAGAGAGAGAGAGAGAGAGAGAGAGAGAGAGAGAGAGAGAGAGCTGTGCATTGATTTTTAGTTCTAAGAAATGATTTATTTATGAATTGTTTAATGATTTATTTGCTTACCTATTTAGTTACTTGTATATTACTTTTATTTAATCACAATTCTATCTCTACATAATGATCCACAGAAAGGATTGAAATTTGGTATTTGAAGGGAGGGAATCTTTATGAGAGATAAACCATGTACAGACAAGGACAAAAGAAACGGCAAGTCTTTAAAGAATGGGGAGGCTTTTATTCAGAAGGCTTGCACTGAGAGACATCACTGTCTGTTGTGCTGCTCATAGTTTCATGATCTCCACAGATCTGTCCCCTCTGGGTAACTTCCCTACCTGCTGATCCTGGATGCCTCCCATAACTGCATCTCCGCCATGCTGGACTTCACACCCGCCCAAAACCCTGAAGGAAGTAGACCTGTCTTACAACCAGGTCTCAGCCATGACTGACCTCTCAGCCCATCATGCACTCACACAAACTTGTCCTCGATAGTATCCTTTGACCAGTCATGTTAATCAGTGATACATTTAAATGAATCTATGTGGAAATAACAAACAAGTAGGGTAACTCTTGCTCCTATGATCATATCATTGCAGGGTCCATATCTCCAGTCAAATGTTCGTTCTGTTTGTTCTGTGCTTGGTAATTTTGGTGGTGTAAGTGGCATTTCGGTTGGGGCTATGGGTGTGTAGTTAGATCATTGTTGGAACATGAGTTACCCAACTTGGTTTTTATTTCCTGGTTTGTTGTTCCCTGCTTCATTTTAAGATTTCCTGAACTTGTATGATTTCCTATTTTATATTCAGCTTTTTAAAGAAAACTCATATTGGCTAGCACAGTAAAGACTACATACTCAATCACATGACACAGAAAGCATATGAAAATGACATTCAGCATATCTTAAATTTCAATGCATTTTTAGTTTGTAGACAAAAAAAATGTAAACCTAGATAGATAGCTCTTATATCAGTATTATTCAAGTTCAAGAATGTTTTGATATGGCAATTATTTCTCACAATAGTCAATGTGCATTGTTCCAGATAAATGTGTGCAGAACATTCGGTGTTGAATTTGTGGTTTTTAAGTTTTAAAAAAAAAGAAAAAAAAAAACTGGGGTTGGGTTCAGTTTTATTTATCCAAATAGATGTAAATGATATTTGTGTATTCAGATTTTGTAGAAAGGCAGAAGAATGATGAGGTAAATAGAAACTGAAGATGAATTGATGTCTTGGCATTCGGCTTAGAGCCGTTTATAAAGTTATGGATATTTGTGGAATATTTTAGTATAATATTAAAAGATGTTATTGGAATTTATTATCATGGTCATGTTGAGGTGGTTTTTTTTGTTTTTTTTAACATCAAATTATGGTTTTGGTAGTTTGAATGTACCATTATCCTTAGACTGGAAGCAACATATCTGTTTGGGGTAAAGGTGACGGTGTAAGATGTTAGCAGTGGTCAGATGGTTAGTGATATTCTTGCTATTTTTTCTTTTGTGTTAAAGATACATTTTCATGCTCATACTTCTAAATGTTCTTACATATATTCTCATATGCATAAAACATATATGAAGAGACACATGGCAGTGCATATTCTTATATATGAATGTGTGCACAGTCATATGCACTCATGCTTGCACACATACGCACCTGCACACACTCACACATACACTCACACACACACACACACACACACACACACACACACACACACACACACACACACACATAAGGTAAGAAAGAGAGAAAGACAGACAGACAGAGGCAAAGCTCATTCTTACATACTCAAAGACACCAGAAACATAATGACAAACAGTAATAAATTGTTCATAACTCTGTATGCAAACTGCGCATCTGAAATCAAACAAATAACATACCCAAACCCCAAAACCATATAGCCCTTGACACCACCAGACAACACCATCTGTGAGATCCAGGGTCTGCAGAACTGCCGACGACTTCACCACCTCAGCCTGGCCCATAATCAGATCGAAACCATCCGGGGACTGAACAACTTGCCCCTCAGATATCTCAACCTGGTGAGGATCTGTTTCTGTGCATGTCCAAGTATAGCTTTGGTGTGCACTGCTCTGGCAAAGATTCAGTGGTGGGGTTGCACATGTCATCGACGTCTGACAGTGGTAGGGATGCGAAAACTGTATGGAAATGTGTAAAAACTCATTTCATCAAAAAAAAAACAAAGCAGAACAAACACACACACACACACACACACACACACACACACACACACACACACACACACACACACACACACACACACACACACACACACACACACACACACACACACACACACACACACACACACACACACACACACACACACACACACACACACACACACACACACATACATACACACACACAGAGATACATACACATACACACACACACACACACACACACACACACACACATACACATACACACACACACACACACACACGCACGCACGCACGCATGAATGCATGCATGCACGCATGCACACTTCTGCTTTGTATTGACATTGACAATGACTATGTAAAATTATGAAGGGATAGCAGTTCACACACTGTGCATTTCTCTTTGTTGGTTTTTGTAGGCTACCTTTTGGTTGGCCAACCTTGAACTTACCCAGCTGCACCATTTTGTCATCTGCATGAACCATCATGATGATTTTACAGCTTACGATTGATGTTAAAATTGAAGAAAACTGACGAATAATGTTGCTGCAAGCTTTTATGGATGAACTGGATGATTCATATGGGGTCATAGGGTTTTTCCTCAGACTCCACTATAATCCCTGCAGTAGCCAGCACTGACTTTAATATCTGAATCATACCTGAGTTCACAGCATTGTTGTTGTGTAGAGGGTTCCAGTCTATGATTGTCACTGGAAAGGAAGAATTTTTGTATTATTCTGTTTTGACACAATAGCATGGGAAAAACACTTGTCATTGCTTCAAATGTAATCTCTCCAGGGATACTGGTTTCAATGTCTGACGTTGATACTTTCAGACAAATAAATTGACCAGGTTTTTGCAGCAGTACAATCTTCTCAGGGAGAAAGTAGTGAGAGCTTGAAGTAGGGAGACAGACTAGGTGGTGGGAGGGAAGGACATGTCAGACACCAGTGTCCCCATGGTCCCAGATTGGGGAGTTCCTTCTGAGATGATCCATCACAATGTTAGGAGTCTTGGAATAGTAGTCTCTGGCGGTAAAATGAACTTCTGTGCACCATGGCTGTTCCATCTTTTCAAGTTCTTTCTCACACTTCCTAACTACATCCCATGCCTGACCTAGTATGGGTACAGGTGACTTCCAAAGATAAATAAAGGGAATCAAAGGAAGCTTAGTCATCTGATCTGTCAGTTCAAGCCACTATTTAGGGTGTGTGTCACTGAATACCATCAAATGACTCATCAAATGTACCTTAGAGTTGTAATTATAACTGATTGAGTAAATCCAAAGGAAATTAAATAAAATAATGAAAATAGTAATGAAAAATAATACCAGTGGTAGAAAGAGAGAAGAATAGAAAAAGAGAAGTAAAGCACTCAAAAAAAGAAAGAAAAAAAAAGGAAAAGAAAAAGTAGGTTTGTTAAGTGACATTTCAGAGAATTCAGGGTAGAAAACTACTTTTGTTGTCTTGAGAGCAAGCATGTGTTGTGGCATTTGTAATGGGCATGGTGTGTGTGTGTGTGTGTGTGTGTGTGTGTGTGTGTGTGTGTGTGTGTGTGTGTGGATATTTGTGCACAGATGCATTAATAAAGTCTTCTGTTTTTTTCCAGTGTCACAACAAGATAAAGAAGATTGAAAACCTGGAACCTTGACTAATCTGCAGGTAAGTACATCAGAAAGAACTTAGGCTGTGAAAAAAGGTTCTTTTTCGTAGTATAAATTATTGTCTATAAAACTCCCACAGATCAAAACAGTGTCTTAAGTTTTTACATGAAGATGAGCATTATACGATGCTGATAAGCATTACGATTAACAATCATATCTCAACCTTTTTCGTTATTACTCAGTGTGTGTGTGTGTGTGTGTGTGTGTGTGTGTCTGTGTCTGTGTCTGTGTATGTGTGTGTGTGTGACTGTTGTTTCATTTCTTATCTGCTTCTGTTTCTTTATCTGCTTCTGTTTCTTTCTTTTTTTTTTTTTTTTTTTAAAAATTAATTTAAGTCTTTTCTGTCTTATCAATAAATGGGTGGATTGATTGTTAATTGGTTGATTTCTGTCTTTGATTTATACTTGTTTATTTTACATTTTATTTCATTTCATTATTATCAGTTTGGTTTTTTTTTTTTTTTTCTTTTTGGTTTCCTTCTCAAACTGATTTGATCAATAATTGACTGGTTGATGGACTGACCTTTTCTCCAGGAACTCAACCTGTCTGGGAATCGTGTCCGCAGTTTGGAAGGTCTGGATGACCATGACCTGTTGGAGACAATTGACCTGGAGGATAATGAGGTATAGACACTACTGATGTGATAGACTAAATGTTAATGCTAGTTGTACAGCATGTGTTTGTGCAGCTGAGCTCTAGCGTACATGATCAAAATGATATCATTGCATGCTTATGTAATAATACTCACACAGACACACTCACTCACTCTCACACACTCACACTTGCACACACACACACACACACACACACACACACACACACACACACACACACACACGCATACATGCATGCACACACACATGCACATGCACCCAGGCACACAGATGTGCAGAGACACACAAGCGCACACATATGCTTTCATGTATGCTCCAATGTAGGCAGGCAGATAATTACATGCATACACACACACATGCACGCATGCTCATGCTCATGCGCACACACACACACACACACACACACACACACACACACACACACACACACACACACACATACACACACACACACATAGATACATGCAAACACATACACACATACATATGCATACGAACACACTCATACACACCCATACACACACACAAGCACACACATGCACATGCGTACACACACACATGCACATGTGTACACACACACATGCACACACACACACACACACACACACACACACACACACACACTCACACTCACACACGCATAGGCGCACACACACACATACACACAGAAACACACACACTTGCACACACACACATGCAACACAGGCATGCACACTTATGAACTCATGCATGCGCACATATGCACACACACACACATGCACACACACACACACACGCACACACACACACACGCACACACATACACACACACAAACACTCTTTCAGTCTCGCACACACTCTCATCCAGAATGTTCAGCTTGGAGCAATCAGATTAGAGGCTGTGACTTGTTCAGTGGACAAGAGCTAATTGAACTCTGAAAGCCAGAAAGTTGTGTCAGAGGAGGGTGATGGGTGAGCTGGAGATGGTCTACAGTATCACTGGTAACGAGGTTTCTTGTGTTGAAGTCAAAGCTACAGCATTTCTTCTTTTGAATTTGTTTCCTTTTTTTTCAGATATAAAGCTCCTTCAGATTTTTGGGGGTTTTTTTTTTGGGGGAAAGGGTGGGGGTGGAAACGGACCCAGGAAGACGGGAGGGTGTGGGCAGATGGTTGGGGAGCCTGGAGAAGGAGGAGAAGTTCAGGGAGGGGGGAGTGGGAAATATGACCCCAGAATTTTTTTTCACCCCCATCCTCCTCCTGCCTCCCAGTCACACCCCAAGACATTTTGTAATCCAAAAGAGATATCAGACATAAAC
Organism: Conus betulinus; assembly: GCA_016801955.1. NCBI lineage: Eukaryota > Metazoa > Mollusca > Gastropoda > Neogastropoda > Conidae > Conus > Conus betulinus. Next base: position 744,716 of record JADBJO010000145.1, on the reverse strand, counting down.
TTCTTTTTCTTTTCTCTGTCTCTTCTCTCTGTGCCTGTGTTATTTTTTTCTGTCTGTTGGTCTCTCTGTTCTATCTGTCTCCCTCTCTTGTCTCATGCTGTTTGTTTGTGGGCGCTCCAGGTGATCGATGTGGCAGAGATCTTCCACATTCAGCGACTCCGCATGCTGCTGCGTCAGCTCAACCTGCTGCGCAACCCCATCCAGGAACTGCCCGACTACCGCCTGGCCATCCTCTTCCGCATCCCTAGTCTGACAGAGCTGGACCGGCACCGGGTGGAGGTGGAGGGAAAAGGTAGGTAGAATGAGGGAGGGGGCAGAGGGGGGTGAGGAAGAGGGGGGAGCAGGGGGGTGATTATGGATGTGGTGTTGGAAACAGCATGTGGGTGGGAACTTTGGATGTGTGATGAATAGCAGGGTGGTGGGTAGGGGGGTGGGGTTGGGTGGTAAATGAATGAGAGGTAACTGAATGACAAACATTATCATAGACTAAATTTATTTATATAATAACTAAATAATCAACATTATTATAGTAGATAGGATAACTGATAAATGTTTTGGTGGAGTGGGAACACAGTGATTGTTAAATTGAACAAGTTGATAGATGTTTGGGGGGGGAGGGGGGGATTAGGGAGGAAGGGATGGGAGATGTTGAGATCTGGATGAGGCAAGCTGTTGGGTGCTTTTGAGGAAGATGAATGTTAATGAGTGTTAAAAAAGGTAAGATGAATGGTTTCATGACGTATGTGAGTGTGCATTTGTATGGGTTTCAGTATGTGTGTTTGTGTGGGTATGTGTGTATTTGTATAGGGTTTGATAAGCATTTAAATAAGGAGATGAGTCTATGTTCTAAGGGATAAAGTGATATGTGTTGTTATGAAGACATGGGATGAATTGACATTGTAAATCAAGAAGAGGATTGAAAAAAAGATGGCTGGATTGATGCTTTGCTCATGTAGTGGACAGGCATTGTCGATGAAGAGAATGATGAATGGTTGGGTTGAGGTAGATAATTAATGGAGAAAAATGTGGATGCTAATAACAGAATAATGGTTTGGAGCTATATTATTCATTGTTTGCATTGTGTTTCTATATTGTTTCCTATTTATGTTTAGTTACCTTTGAATAGTCTTTCTTTTCTAATTTTTGTGTGTCATATTAATGTGTCATATTAAAGGAAAAGTGTGTTTTGTTGTGTCATGTAGGTATCAGCGAAGAACATGTTTGATGCGTCCATGGAGGTGGTGGCCGCCAGAGATCACATCATGCATGTCGTCTACAACTTCCTGCAACCCAGTAAAGTCTGGGACAGGTGAGCTCTGAGACACTTCCCAGTTAACTCTCATCACATAGAGGTACACTTCCTCACTTGAAAGGCTTGCTTTATTACATGGACTCTCACGACTAGATTCGGAGATCTAGAGATTCCGTCCTTTTAAACAAAGTATTAAAAGAAAACATCTGCATGTCTTTGTGGAGAGGTGCTTTTTTATTTCATTTTATTTCACGTCTCGATTGTTTATGTTTTTCTGTGAGTGTTTTTTTTTTAATTTTTTTTTTATTTTTTTTTTTTTTGCTTTTACATCTTGCATGGCCCCACAGTGTGGCAGTATTCTCATGCTGCTCCTTCCAGCTCCCCGATGCATAGCCGCATCCATGTTTTTTCCTACTGCAATCCCAGCGCTAGAATCCACAGGGAGCAGTCACTATCAACTCCGTATGAAGCAAACCCTCCAGAGGAGACACTGCTTCATCATCCAGTCAGTTCAGTGGTGCCTGTTGTGATCCAGCATACACACAGGACACTCCTTAGCAGGCCCCTTACTGATGATAACCATTATTTACTCGCAGACTTAGTCGGAGTGAGCATTGTCCTCTAGTACACGTGAGAGGGATTCCAGTGACAGCCTCTGTGAATGTCCTGGTATCGATGGTTTTGACGTGAACCGTCCATGGGCGTGGATAGAGAGGAAATTGAAACGGAGGTCATCATGAATGCAGAGAAAGAAAGGATACAGATTTTAGATTTTTTGGGGTTATGATCTGATGTGACATGACAGGGCTGTACTCTAGGCTTCCTTTCATGGTATCTCCCTGCATCACCCAGACCTCAGAGATACAAACACTGGCAGTGCTGGGCAGGAAATTCAAGCAACACGCTTAAAGGTGATCCATCAATCAGGTGTAACTCAACTGTTTGTAACAGAGAGAGGAGATCAATACTTAGTGTGACTCTACAGCATGCCATGATTACAGCTATGAATACATGTATGCCCAGTTCATAAAATGGAATAAAAAGGTTTTAAAGGGAAAAAAAATCAATTGTGTGGTTCCAATCTTCCTATTTGTACCTATAGCACACTCATCTCTAGGTAGGACTACTAGGAGCTGACCAGAGGCCCCAGATCCCTTAAATGAATGTCTCTGATAGGAATCATACCCATAATCTCTCAATTCAGAAGTCAGCAACATTTACCACCATATAAGTGCAGCACCCCCAAAGTTCCAAGGTCGTCTGTATTCTCTGGCCTGATACAAGTACACCGTAATGACAATGAAGAGACATGTACAGACACAAATTAACAGTTATTTCAGGTGACAACAATGCGTTTTGATATGAAAAGAAAATATTGAATTAGGCAGAGAAGCATGACTGATAGTGGGTTTATCAGAAAAGGGGAAGGGGATATTTGAAATATCAATGCAAAAAGAGAGTGTTTTTATGCATGTAATGTTTATGATTCACTCCATGACATGATGAAATGAAGATTGATGAAGTGATGTGGCAGCAGAGCAGTGTCTGCTCTGGTGGGTGGCCTGGTGACAGCCTAACATTAATACAGGTGTGAGTGTGTGTGTGTGTGTGTGTGTGTGTGTGTGTGTGTGTGTGTGTGTGTGTGTGAGCTTGCCTTCCAAACTCTTCCTTAGTGGGATTATATCCACAAAATTTTATATGCTTTTTTTTTTTCTGATGAGGATAATGAAGATGATGCTATAGAGTTCCATTCTGTCTGACACTGCATGATGGGGTTTACTTTGTATGCTTTCTTTCTGTATCTCTGAATCAGCCAGGGCCCAAAACTGCAGACACCCACACAGTGTTGGTCAAAACTTTCAGCAGCGTTCTCAGACAGAGACCAAATCATGAAGTCAAGGAAAGTGGTCTGTGTGGTTCCAGTCTTCTCATCTGACCTATAGTAAACTCAGTTTTGGGTGCGAGGCAGGAAGGACCCCAAAATTCCCCCAAATAAACACCTTTCTTGGGATTTGAACCCACAGCCTCCCAGCCAAGAACTCGGCGACTCTAATCACTATAGCAAGGCAGCTGACTGACATCAATAGTGGATATTCAGGAGCCTTGGTTAGGCTGTGTATGGGAGAATGAGGAGTAACAAAATGAAAGTAATATCCGTGGCAATGAACTGAAAAGAAGTGAAGATGCCAGAAATTTTAAGGAACTCCAGAAAATTGATCCCCCACTTCCCACCCCCACCAATCCTCTGGGAAAAAAATGTGAAAACTTTTGGATTCAATATGGTGCTGTGTGATACATATCTGAGCATGGGATGGTATTGTCCATTTTTCAACGTAACCATTTGGCAATACAACTTTTGTCAATCTCTTTTACTTCCGTAGTGTCTCACTGGTCCATAATGTCAGAAAAGGAGATTATTTTGGCCTTCAGCTGGGTACAAAATTGAGACTGCCAACCCTCACAAAGAACTATATCCAACATCTTGAGATGTCAGTGTTGTCTGTTAGCAAATGGAGAACATACATGCAAACAGCACTCCACTGATTCTGTCGTCGCTTTTTGTTATTCCCCCATGAATTGTTTTTCATCGTATATATTGTGTGTATGTGTGTGTGCACGCGTGTGTGTTAAGTGTGTGTGTGTGTGTGTGTGTATAAATGCGTGCATTGTTATTGTTGGGTTTTTAAAAAAAAAATCATTTTTATGAAATGCTTGAATCCAGGAAAGGGGGAGCTGGTGGAAAGCAAATCTCTCCCTCCACCCTCTCCCTCCATCCCTAAAGCTATTGTCATGGTTCTTTTTTTTCAAAAGAATTGCTTTATTTCAGCACACTACCTAACGTGGAGACTCCCTACCCCATGCTGGTACTGGTGGGACCTCCGGGGTCTGGTAAAAAAGACCTGGCTATGAAACTGGTGGAGGAGTTCTCCGATTATTTTGGATTTGGGTCAGTTTTAACTGTTGTCAGCTTCTTCAGTGTTTGTGTAAACTTTTAGTATATATTTGGTTTTGTTTTCATTTAGATGTTTGTCATTTCACTGTAAGTGATATTAGAATGAGAGAGTATAGTGTGTGTAAGTGTGTAAAGAAAACATGTGGTGTGTGAAAAAAACAGAGGTAAAGAGTGTGCATATATTTGAATGTATACACATGTATGCAAGAGTAATGTGTGTATGAGTAAGCATGCGATAGAAAGAGAGCTTGTTTGTGATCATTTTCATGCATTTGTGTGGTGTGAGTGTGTGTGTGTGTGTGTGAAAATCTGGCCTTAACTGAAGATTCACTTGGTACTTGGGCTTTGCATAAGCACCAGCACCATTCATGTGAGTGATAGTGAACAGGGAATAGGAGGCAGGATAGGGCAGAGGTCAGGTTAGAGAGAGATCAGGAGGAGGAGGAGGAGGAGTAGCCTTTATCTTGAGAGAGCATTTTATTGCAACCATTGTGAGCGTATGTGAATGAGAAAGAGAGAGAGAGAGAGAGAGTTCGTGAAATTTTCCTACAGATTAACAAATGATTTATTTATATAAGAAGTTTATCATTCTCTACCAATATTTGCTTTCACACCAGCTTTCTACTTGAGTTATTGTCGATAGAACTGGACAACAGGAGCATGTTCACATCAGACAATAACATTTTGGAGCATTTCAGAAAATGTTAAATGAAAATCAAAGAGGCAGAGCATTCAAAATGATTGATCTAGTGGAAGAAATCAAGTCGACTAGAGTTTGAATGTTTAGGTCAAGCAGTGCCATATTTAACAAGGGAGATCAGCCTCAAGGATTGAGGTGTTTTACAGGACTTAGCTCCCTGCTCTCCTCTCACTTTCATTAAAAAAAAAAATTCTTTTTTTTTTTTTTTTTTTGAGGTTTTCTTGCAATATAAATTTGAGAGAACAAAAAGGAATGCATTACTGAATGTTCCTGGTATCTGTGTGTTCTCGCAGGGTGTGCCACACTACCAGGTCTCCCCGACCTGACGAGGAGCATGGCAAAGATTACTTCTTCGTCACCATGGAGAAGTTTGAGATGGACATCAAGATGGTAGGTGTGCTTTGTAAGATTGCCTTAGCTACTGTCAAGCCTGTAAGCTACTACAGTGTGTAGTATAAATGTGATTGGAAGAAAAGGATGATGCATGAGCTACACATATCCAGTAGATCAGGCTGATTTTGTGTGAATCATTATTCATGATCTGTTTGGTCATCAAAATGTTGGAAAAGTCTTGCTTTGAATTTATGAGTGGTTAACATGGTTGTGGACACCCTAATACAGTTTAGGACTTGACTAACACTGAAGGTGACTGTATTTCTCAGACCTGTTTAATGCCAGGATACATCATGAAAAGAAAAGTTATGATTTACAAATGAAAATTATGTACACTCTGTTGCCACAGGGCCAGTTTATCCAGACCAGCAAACACAACGACCACTGGTATGGACTGCAGATGGAATCCATAGAAGTGGTGGCCAGAGACGGGCTGGCCTGTGTCGTGCACATGGAACTGGAGGTGGGTGTGTCACTGCTCATGTTTGGGACTGCCACTGATGAACTGAATTCTTGATTGCATTTTATTGCTCCATGTAAAGAAAAAAAGTTTCTCATATATACACAAGATCATGCCAAACAAAAATCGACATTTTTCTTGTATAAGCAGACACATTCGATTGACACAAAAAAAGCTCAATGAAATATTTAGAAAGTTGTACTTGATCTGTGACAAAAAATTGTACTCATACATGCAGACCCACACTCAAACCTGTATATATTTTCCGTTCAACCCTATCCATCCTGTTCAGGGCGTTCTGACACTGAAGAACACATACTTTGAGCCTCGCTACATCCTGGTGATGCCCCTGGACAAAGAGGCTCACGAGCATCGCTTGCGCGACCGCGGCCTCTATACAGAGGAGCAGATAGAGAAGACACTGCAGCGAGCGGATGTCTACTGCAAGTACAATCAAGATCACCCCGGCTTCTTTGACATGATGATCAGCAGTGGTGAGTAACGTGAAAGATGAAGTGACATCAAAGATTTCATCTACGGAAATGACCTTAATGAAATATTTTATGTGAACTGCAGGAGGTGTGACAAATCATTTAAAAAGAAAGAACAAATTCTGTCAGTTCCATTGCCTGGGACAATTTTGCAAGATCTCTGATCCTGTGGCCCTTTTTTTTTCATGCCCTCTTTTGCAGTGATGCAAGGTTCATTTTCCTGTTCATGTTCATGCAGTGGCAAGTTCCAGCCAAAGTTGTCAAAGTAGGCAAGTCATAGAGACTGTCACCAAGTGAACGTGGTACTGCCCTTGGGAGGGATGCATTTAATCATGCTGGCTCCTCGAGTATGCAAGTATTGATGTTAATAGGAGACTCGATTGCAGGTCTTGGTGGATCAAATCATCAATACTGAACACCGCTAGAGTGGTTTGGTTGTAATGTGTGGTCTCCACTGGTGGGTTGCCTCATGGCAACTTGATTTCAGCTGCTCCCTGTAGACTGCAGTTTTTTGCTTGTTTGTTTTTTAACTGAATCGTTTTTACATTCAACTGAATGTTCTGCTTTCCACTTAAAATGTTAACTTCTGAACAGCTTTTCCAGTTTCCTCTTGAAAGTTTTTATTTTATTGTTTATTTTTTTCTTCTTAAGGAATATTCACAATATCCCTTGTTAAAAAATAATCTGAGCCTATGCATTTCTCACGAATTTTCATTCTCCTGAATGAATTTTTGTGATTGTGTTGTCTTGAAAGCTGTCCATGGTTGCAGAGGACATTGCTGATGCTTACCGCAAGCTCCGTCGCCTGGTGATGGACTATCTCGGCATCAGTCCCAGCACCCCGGACGCCAGCAGTCAGCCCTACCAAACCAACGAGATGGGGGAGGGGGAGACCTACCAGGCCTTGACAGGGGCCGCCTCCACTAACGCAATGGGGGCCCGAACCTGGTCCAAGCCCTCCATCCCTGATAGCATATCCCAAGTGCGAGGCCAGATGGGTTCTGCTGCCGGACGTGGCATTGTGGTCGGTCTGACTTGTATTTTCATTCGTGTGGTTTTTGTGTGTGTCGAACACTGGTTTACCTAAGAAAATGTTGTTGACGTCTTTTCCACAAAAATGAAAATATTGAAATCAAAACCTGCATTCTCCCAGGATTGTGGGCCATGAGGAGTTTGACAGAGTAGGCTAGATAGGTCGATTTTCAAGTAGCTGCAGTGGGGGCACATTTGGCCTTGTGAGTTATGGGGCAAGACTTTTTGTTTTCAAGGTTCAATTCCCACTTGTGATTGCCAAGTTGGAAGAGGTTTCTCTTCATTCATGATTAACATCAGTGCAGAATCCAGGCTCCTCTAATCCTGTAGATCAGACTTTAAACTGCGGTCCCCTTGCACACACGTTAATTCCCATTCCCCGTTTTGGAGAAGAGTATGCTACTCTGTGCTTGTGGGATGGACGACATGAAAAAGCACATGCACAGGCGGCGCCATATTTAGACATAGACCCTGAAGACAGAATGTGGCTACCAGAACAGAGGAATAAGAAATGGTTGCATCCACAAAAAATCTCACCACTGGTGAACCCTCGAGTTCAGCCTTGGATGAAGACAAGGAGAGGGAGCAAGTTCAGTGAGGGTATGTGTTTCCCAGCGGAAACACTGGCATGCTTTGGGACAAATTTGTGGGTGGTTTTCCCTTAGAAAGGGAGGTGCCTGCATGTAACTCCACTGCTCCCTATGTTATCAAGAGATGCAGACTGAATAAGATGGCAGTTGATAACTTGGGAGTTAGTGAGTCACACTCGTTGGTCACAGTAGTTTACTTGGCATTCCAGGACAAAGCCATGGTTACTGTCCACTCATTGGACAAACAAACAAGGGGATCGATGAAGTCATATGCTTTTCAATTATTCACCATATTCATTGTATATTTGCAAAACTTGTGCACAGTATATGCTGAAATTGAACAGGTGAATGGGTCTTACGCATGTAAAAAGTTTCTGCGGAGAAAGAGTGATAGTAATGGCAGTGGGGGAGTGATGTTAAAAAGAGGTGCTTATGATTGTAAGACTTGATAGTAATATAAATGTTTTGCAGGCATAACACACTCTGTGGAAGAAAACTAGATTCTTCCTCTCACTTTCAAGTCAAAGCCTGTTCTGTATGTCACTATTTTTCAAATGAGATCTGTTATCAATAAAAAGTTCATCTCGCTGGCTGTCAAGCGCTTGTCAAGAACGATCCAAAATGAAGCAGTTGTGGTTTTGTTCTGTGACTGGAACAATTTGCATGTCAGCAAAGTGTGTTCATAGCAGCAGTGTGGTCTGCAAGTCTGTGAGACGCCTTGCCCAGTCAAATCAGTGTGAAGAGAAACAGGAGAGAAAAAGGAATGCATGCTGCTCTCTCTGTACTGGATGAAACCAGGTCAGCTACAGTAAGCATGACTGTTCGACTCTAGGCAGGGAGAACTCAAAGCTCAGTGCTAGCAGCTGTGGATTGGAATTATAAGGTCTACCTTCTCTCAGATGCCCTTCTACTTGTTTCGTGTGTGCAGGAGGAGGAATCATACAAACGTCGTCACAGTGCAGCCAAGGAAGTGGTAGCTGGCTATGTGCCACCCATATATGAGCAGATATTGACCCAGTATGTCTTTGTTTCATCTTCCCTGTTTGATCTCTTTTGCTATTTGTTTTTTTTTTTTTTTTTTTTTTTACATTTGCCGTCATTGCCTTTCTAAAAAAAAAATTAGTAGCAAAGTTACAATTTTTTTTTGTTCTTTTCCAGTAAGTTTTTGTAATCCAAGGGCAACAGATCAAGCAGAATGATTGGCATTTTCAGCAAAGCCTAGTTTCATAGGTCAGGTGTTATAAATTGGATCTAATTATAAATAGGTTGTTGTGATTGTTGGTTTTTTTATTTTCATGGTAGAACTTTTGTTTCTGCCCTATTTGGCTGGCTATAATTGCACTGGAAGACACTGTCTTAAAATATGCATGTAACACAAAGTCGTTTCCCATGCTGTATGAACACTACTGGCATTGTTTCCCATCTCTTTCCTCCCATGTACCATCTTGCTGCAGGTATCCACGCACAGCTCCTCAGACGGTGGATGAGCAACTAGGTCTGGGGCAGGACGACACCCCGGACGACCGCGTAGTTTCGGCCAACAACAACCTCAATGCCCTGGCTAACGCTGAAATCCCTGGCTCTCCCGACTCCACTACCTCCAACGTGTCAAGCAGCTCCAACCTCTCAGACCTGGACTCCGCCACAGAGCTCCAGCGACCTGGATCACCGAAGACCCAACCTGGAGCACCTGCTGCTAATGCGCCAGCTGCTCCTACCGATATTTTGCCCACGGAAAAGGTCAATCCACTGACCTTGATTGCTGAGAAAGGCTACAACTCTGCTTCCAAGTCTCGACTACCTGAACCACGACCTCCATCCGCTTCACGGCAGATGCTGGAGTCAGGTCAAGGAAACCGCCCAGGGTCAGATCGTCACAAAGTGCTGCCACCTATTGGTGTTGCCCAGTGAAAACAATACTGCATTATGACACTTTAGATCATTTGTTTTTCTTCTATCTCCTGAATCATGCATTTTACAGCGGTTGAAAATTATTTCTGACTGAGAGGAAGACTGCGATTTAAATCTGTGCAAGTTTCAAGTTCTGTTACTAATGTAAAACTTGCAACAGTTCCATTGTCAGTTAGGATCTATGATACTGAGAAGTGTCTTTACAAGACACTGTTCCAGAAGGATGGTTTTACTACAGAGACCCCTGCCCCTTCCTCTCCCCCTTCCCACCTACACCCTTTCTCCTCCCCCCACCCACACCTTCAAAATCAAACTCCAAGATACATCCCTGTTAGTGTTACTCAAAATAAATGAAAATATGCTTCTGTAAATTTTTTTTTTTTTTAATCTTGTGCTGTTCAGCAAAAACCCTCCAACAAGAGCATCTACATTAAACAATGTGAACTACAAGTGTTCTGTCCAACAAAACCTTTGTAACAATACATCTGCACAACACAGTGTGAACTACATGGATTATTAGATTTTCCCTTTTATTTGCAGGAACATTTTATGTATTCGTTTTTTCTTCTTTTTTTTTTTTTTTTTATTATTTCTACAGGAACTAGATGAGCAACCCAACTTCTTTTTAACATTATTGGTTTCACAACTAAAAAAAAATCACTCTTTCCCTACACAGTGCAACTAATTTGGGCAGGACTCTGCTACAACCATCACCAGAATCTTCAGTGATATCAACTGGTGAGCATATCACCTGAATCAATGTTGTGGCTACTGTACAATACAGACTTGATTGTATGAAATTGTTTCTCAATGTACAAAACAGACTTGACAGTGTAAAATTGTATTTAAAGGAAAAAGACTATGCTTTAATGAAGACATATGTTGAAGTGCCGACGGCTATGGATTTATTATGTGTGCCTGAATGCGCGTTGTTTTGTGTGAGAGATGTGAGTACCATTTGATTAAAGTGTAAGCACACTGATATTCATACAGTGTTTCTCTTTATATGTGTGCATGGTACACATGCATCTCTGTATGTGCATTATATGAACACATGCTCGATATCATATGTTAGTGAAAAGCGGTTGTGTGGGCTTGTGTGTGTTTTCACTCCTAATGAAAAGCAGACTGTGTTTGAGAACACTGGTATCAACAGATGGCTCTAATTCTTATTTTCAACTGACTTAAACTTTTAATTAAGATGCAGGGCAGATAAATGTGATTCAAAATTTGTGAAAAAAAGTGCTTTAGAACTAAAACATTTATCGAAGATATTTCATCCAGATGTGTACATTTCTTGGAAGTGTATATATTTCCATCCAAGAATATGTTCGATTTTGTTTCTGCAGCATTACAATGCATCCTGGACAAATAGGTGTGTCTTGACATCCATACAACTTTTGTCTGTGCATCCTCACAGAACATTTTGAACACATACATTTGATTTGGAGAGTTTAAATGGAATCCATCAACACACATTTCCTATGCTACATTTTACAGCACAACTTCTCAGCATCAACCACACACATCAAACACAACAAAAAGTGAACAAACAAACAAAAACACAAAAAAACCTGGTACACATAAAATCAGTTTTATTCTATTTCAAATCTACCATCCCAAACAGCTCAGTTAAAATCAGATGAAAACATGGGGTCCCCAACTCACCTTACCACTGAAAACACAAATGTTTCCCTCATGTATTTAAAAACCAACAAACAACAATTCCACATTCACAAGTCACTTGCTCTTTCAGCCCAACCATCAGCATCAAGACTGTCTTTTGAGTGCTCGTTTTCCCTCCCCTTTCTTCGGCTTGGTCTTCCCCCTCATTGCTCGCAGCCGTTTCATCTGGTCTTTGAAGTCTTGATGCTCATCCCTGACAGACAATATAATGGTAGTTTCTGTTAACATTCTCATACTACAACTGCTGCTGAATCTGGTTTGCAAACAGAGCCAAGCAAAGAAAAGAACGAATCATGAAAAATCATACACTACTTCAAAGAATATGTGGAACACATCCATTTTCTCTGCTTTTTTTAAAAAAAAACAAAATCATCAAAGTCTGTTAGAATATTTTTTTCTTTGTCAATATTAACACACAGCACAACAGTCATCTGAACATTCCAACACTGTCCAATGATCATGATTCAATGTTTGTTTCATTTGTCTGGCGATCCACTGTCATAATTTACTGAAGAAAAAAAGAGAAAAATGGAAAAAAACATTCACTTTTGTACGGGCCCGACTGACTGGCCTTGTGGGTGAGACATCAGACTCTTGTTGTAAGATTTGGGCTTCAATTCCCTTTTGAGATGGCCAGGTTCATAACCATCCGTTTCTTCAGAGTTAACATCTGGAACTTAAACCAAGATCCATGCATAAAAATCTTGCATACATGTTAGATCCCATGCCGCCTTTCAGAGAAGCACTGGCTGTTGTGTGTCACTGGGATGGATGACATAAAAATAAAACAGTTCCAACAGGTGTCTGTTTCAGACATCATTCCCAAAGACAGAATGTGGCTACTTTCATGGATTGAAAATGGTCACATATGCAAAAAAAAAAATCTCAACAGTGGCAACCTCTGAATTGTAGGTGAGGAATAACAAAAAGCGACAGGAAAAGTTCACTTTCTTGCCCGACTATATACTTTCATTTCGTATGCAACTATGTACTATCACCACAGACTTTACTTTAACTGGTTAAGCTAATGATTTGCAGGTTCCAGCATCCTGTCACACAGTGTGATGTACTCTGGCATTAATGTTGTTGTGAACTGGCTACAGCATCTAAGCAAGCAAGCATAAAACAGCAAATGTATGTGGTCCTCAAATTTAGTAGCACACTTGTTCAAGCAAATACTATATTGGAGGAGGAAATTCTAACCTCCTGACCTACTATTTAAACACAAACAATATGCATGTATATCACACACTCACAAGTTCAGAGGCATGGTGACAACTGTGACATTGTGCCAACATCTTGAATTGTAACACATCAGGGTATCCTGCTGGACTTCTAATTGTAGTTCTGGTTCTATTTAAACAGCGAAGCTAAACAAAACAATGCCTTTTCAGGGCAATCGCCACGTTGGACGTGAGGTGGGGGTGGGAAGGTGGGGGTGTGAGAGGAAGGGGGGAAATAGAAGGGGGGGAAATTGCTCCATTAAAAAAAAAAAGAAAACATTTACACATGTGCAGCCTGTAAATAACATGGTACTAAATTACTGGCATCCTAATAGTTGACAAAAATCCGGCTTTGGTAGAATGGCCAGCAGCGACTCTGCCTCATTGTTACCCCAAGATTAAAAACAAAAGTCACAATATCTTCCAGATATAATATGTTCAGTGGTGAGATCAAAAAAAAAGTTTTTGGAAACCTATACCGCAAAACATGGGGGTCCTCTTACCAAACTGGAAGGCCTCAAAGTTTGTTAAGAAATGAAAAACAACAAGAGCAAAAAACCCCTAAGATTAACCCTTACGCCACCAACGTCACATTTTTGCGACCACATGGCTCACCACAGACGTTGCCAAAATGCAACCAACTAGGGTTTCCTAAGTCCTAATACTCTCGCTCTCCAATTTGATAAGATAGAAAGCCAGCAATAAACGTCATAGATGGGGGATTCCTGACCTGTGCCCCGCAGCCAAACTTTCTACTTCTTTATGCTGAGATTAAAGAAAACATTCAATTTTTTTTATTATGCAATTTTTTTTTTTTGCACTTGAAATTATCAAAACTTTGAAATTGTTGTAGACTAACCATTACTAACATTCTATAATTTTACAAAAGAACAGTTTCTTTCCTCCATTTCCCCGAAAACAGCACGAGAATTGGTAGCTTAGTTCCAGTGATATCCGCATTTCGCACATGCTGGTATGAAATGAGAGATTTTTGTGGAAAATGGCTGGCGATGGGTATTTATGCAAAACAGAACATCTGGCGGTGAAGGGGATATAATGCCGACAAACTTCTTGCATACACTCGCAGTCACACACAACACACAAACACAAACACACACACACACACACACACAGCAGTCTTACTGAAAAACAAAAAAACCACTACAGCTTGGGGGGTTGAAAAATCAAGAGTGTGAAACTGTGCATTAAAGTTGTCCAGTTTCCTCTTACCTATACAGGCCATAGTTCCTTAACGTGGCAAACACCATGGTAAGGTCTTTGTAAGGGGGGTAGTAGTCCACCACTCTGCGATCTAAATGCTTTGGCTTTTCACTGAAGATGCGAACCACTTTGGTAGACTTGCTAGTGGTGGGGCGAGCAATCTCCCCAAAGATCTTGGCCGAGAGTCGGGCCATTCGTCTGGCATATGAACTCTGACTCATGCTTAAGACAATCTGGAAAAGAGAAAGAACAAGTTCTTTTGGAGAAACAGTTTGATGTGAGTGGCATTCACATATACATCCTCAACAATATAACCACTTTCATTCATTCCATACTCACAGCTCTACAAATCAAGAAGGATACATTTACACATACAATCTAAATAACAAATCACTTCGATTCATCCCACACTCACAGATAAAAATCAGACAGGATACTTTGGGCACATCCTTACACACAGTCCCAAAAGCCTCTCCAGAATTATTCATGCTATCATTTCACAAAGTTTGCCTGTAAAATTGTAGCCACAGCCTTTAGGATACTTGACTGCGCATTATCACCATTTTGCCTGCCAGTTCAGCCAACAAAGGTCTCACAAATATTGAGAAGACATCAGTGCCAGAAAAATATTTTTTCTTGTAGCCTTCCTGTCCTCCTCCTCCTCCCTCCCCTGTCTGTTCCTCTCCAAAGTACCCATGGTAAGATTCATGTCAGTACTGCTGATATCAAGAAGCTCATAGTAACTGTCACTGAATAGATATGATGCGCTCCTGAAACGAAATCTCTCACAACAGTTGAAAAATGCGTTGTCATCAGTATGGGGCTTAATGGATGGTGTGTCCTGAGCATGCTGGACCAGAACAGGCACTACTGAACATGGAGACAACTCAGCAGCTGCACAGTGCCTTCTCTGGTGGGTTGCCTGTTGACTACACACTGGTGGCTCCCTGTTGACGGCAGTACTGGGAATGTATCAGGAGCAATCATGTACTGCTAGGGAATGACACCAAACATGGATTAAAACAAAGACAGCATGCCTCAACAGAAATACAATGATCAAACCATCATCTCTTACTGGTGAAAGGATTCTGACCATTTGGGCAGCTAAACTGCATTTTAGAAAAAAAAAAATCAATATCAGACTGATTTTCCTGATACACATTTATGTGCGATGCATACATCCTAAACCTGAATCAGCACTGGAGTACGGGTGTCAGTTGTGTGAGGTGTATCTCAAAAACGGGTGTCAGTTGTGTGAGGTGTATAAAATGTTTTTAAAGATCATGCTGCACCACTGAGAGGAACGAAAGATGTGGCTGGCAGTAGAGCAATGGGACCTTATTTGATGAAGATCATGCTGCATATTCTCGGGACTAGGCAAGATTGTTCAAGTATAATCACAACAGTCATAATAAGGATCACTGTTGTGCGTCAGTGTGATCAGGTACTGACGGATAATATCAGGCAGTCACTGTGAAATGGAGGAAGAGTTAGGCATCGTTGTTGACAATAATATCCATTTTTACTAGCCCTTTCTTAAAAGTCAAACAGAATGTTTAGGACTTAATCACACTTCATTTGCTTCAAATCAAAGATATAATAGAACCATATCTTAAATCTTTAGTGAAATTAATTTTGGAATACTGCAAGTTGGTCTGGCCTCCAATTTTCATAAAGTATCACACTTACAGCACACACACCAAGCAAATATCTAGACTGAGTACCTGAAATTATGAGGCAAGATTAAGTTTTAAATTCTACAAGACTACTATGACATTCAAACTAGTGGTAACTGTTTCTTATGGAATATCTTCAACGCTTGGTCACCTGATGAAATTACACAAGCTTTCAGTTAAAGTAATCTTTGTGCACATTTTCCCTCTCTCTCTCTCTTGCTCTCTCACTAGTCCAGTGTATTTCTAGTCTATGTCTCTCTCTCTCTATTCTAGTGTATGTCTAGTCTTTCTCTAGTCTCGTCTTTGTGTAGCTTTGTCCTTACATGCCTTCCTGCCACCGTGCACACATGCATATGTGTTTGTGTGTGTGTATGTATGTATGTGTGTGTGTGTGTGTGTGTGTGTGTGTGTGTACATGCTTGTGTGTGCATATGTGTCTGTTATGTATGTATGTATGTATGAATGTATGTAAGATGTATGAATGCGAGACAAATTAAATGTGTCTATTTTTTTCTTTCTTTTTTCTTGTGTGTCTCATAGACATTTTATAATACTATATGCTTTTTGTTGTAGTTAATTGTATTTGTGTTGTTGTACTTTAAACTGCTTTTTTCATTTGTTTTAATTGCTTTGGTTGTAATTTAAATTGCTTTTTTCATTTGCTTATTTCAATGATGATGTCAGTACTTGTTTCT
This sequence comes from Conus betulinus, assembly GCA_016801955.1. NCBI lineage: Eukaryota > Metazoa > Mollusca > Gastropoda > Neogastropoda > Conidae > Conus > Conus betulinus. The sequence goes on along the minus strand of JADBJO010000145.1, from coordinate 728,433 downwards.
TGGTGGTGGTTGTTACTGCTTGTTTGTTTGTTTGGCTTGATGTTGTTTTTTTGTATAATCATGTTTTGATGCATATGTTGTATCATTTGGTGGCACTAGCTTCATAGAATAGTAAGGACAAGTATGAACAATGGCCAAGCCAATACTTTTATCGTTATAAAATAAAGAATCACTGTCATTGTCATTCTCTCTCTCTCTCTCTCTCTAACAAAATGGAATGTTGGGAGTGAAGTTCTGCTAGTTCCAGGGCTGAACTGAATCTGGATAAACATATTGTGGGAGTCAGTTATTGATTATGAACATAGCTGGGGGAGCTCAACGGGATGTTTAGTCAGGTAAAACTGTTGCTCACTCATGACCTGTGTCATAATAATTGGACTTTGATATAAATAGCAGTTGTAGTATTAGCAAGAATAGGTTTCTAATACAAATAGCTTAGGCCTTGCAGCCTATAAAAGATAACTCCTCATTATTCAACTGACTTGAAATGACTTACATTATTCCAGTCTAATACTATCCTAACTAAAAAACAAACAAACAAACAAACGAACAAAGAAAATCAGCTTTTTAGTTCTGTTTTGGCAAGGTCCATGCTACTGTTCCTGGCCAATCTTTTTGTATTGGGTCAGTCAGCACTTTGGCTAGACGTAGATCTTGTCAGCCCTCTAGATTTTGATGAAACTGGTGGCAAGCTCATTGAACATGGTAACGACAGCCTGACTCCTTTCCACTGTACTGTGCAAGTTTCATCTTCACAGTTCCATGTCATGGATCTTGCGGCATGATGCTGAGCGTGCCCTAGTTTCTTTATGTCTCCTGGTGGTAAGGATCCAATATGATTAACAATATATTCCAGAATGAACTACACAAGGATGGTGAGTGCTGTTCTCCAGCCAGATTGGGGATAATGATGCAAAGTTCTTGTTGCTGAAAGCCTTGGGTGGTGTTGGCTTTGTCTTTGCAGTGGGAGAATGTCTCTTCAAACATCATCACACCAGATTTAACAACAATTGCTATGTTTTCTATTATAGCATTAAAATCAATTGTAAGTTCTACAAGTTGAACATTTACATTTTTTTTTCAATCAAGAAAACGATTCAAAAATTTAAGTTTGCCAAATCGTGCTGCTTTGCACCCATCCCTCCCCAGTTGGTGATTTGTATGATATATATATATATATATATATATATATTTTTTTTTTTTTTTTTTTTATGTAATAATAATAATGTATGTCCTTGACAGAATGGCTCTCTGCTGACTCAAGCGAATGGCTGTCAACTGAGTCAAGCCAAGATACCACACACATATTGTTGATATATATGCCATTGACAGATCTTGATGATGCGATGATTATTAGCATGTACTGATGTAGTACTACTGTAGTAGTCTAGTACTACTCAAAATACATGCCAAAAACATTCACCCCATAGCTTGCCACTTAGTACTGTTGTATACCACGGATGGGCCATTAAAGCATTTGATCACAGCCAAAAAAAAATACGCTAGGTAAGATGTACATGTATAAAAGTATACATTTCCCTTATTTGTCAGCAAAGAAACGCGAACGCACCTTCTTCAACACATGTACGGTTTTTCAGATCGTCCTTCCGTCCCCTTTTGACCTGGACCTAACAACGGAGTGCACTCCCTTGAGAAATTTCTAGAACAGGAGGAACAAAAGAAAGAAAAAGGGAGGGGAAAGGGGGAGAAGGGGATGGGTGGGTAGGATGGTGGTGGAAATGGTCTTCAAAGCGGTGCAATATCCCATTGCTTTATATAAAAAGCAAAATACCAGCTCTCTAGGAAGAAAAAGAAGAAGAAGTAATCAATGTTGCAATTATGAACGAGTCTCATCTTTATTGTTGCTTAATCATTTCTGATGCGAGGACAAACTAGCAAATATAAAAGTTTTTCGATCCCATTTTCATCTCGCCATATACATCTCTCACAGCTGGAGGCAAGGATTTCCTTTCTGACTTATACCTTCTATACAGATATAGTTACACCTACTGAGTTCCCTTGCATTTAATTGTGACTCATTTGTTCCCTCTGGTACAACTAACAAAATGAAAACCTGAGTAAGAGAGAGAAGAGAGGGGAAAAACGATTGGGGGAGGGAGGGGGGTGTAAGTATACTGGTGGGGGTGGGGAGTGACAAAATAGTAACAACATACAGGATGGTGTGTTAGACTTTGCATTACTTGGTGATGACATTACAGTCATGACGCAAGTTTTCTTTTAGCATGGACCTAATGATGTCACTCCACTTTTGACGTGATTACACAGTGTGTCGTCCTTGAAAAAGAGCAGCCGCTCGAAATATTGGATTATGTTTGTTTACATTGCTTGTTTGCCTTTCTACTTCAATTCTCTCTCTCTCTCTCTCTCTCTCTCTCTCTCTCTCTCTCTCTCTATCTATATATATATATATATATATATATATATATATATAATACTGTGGTGTTCTCACACCACCAAGGGTTCAATTTGAACTCTTGGTGGTGAGAACACCACAGTATTATGGACTGGGGGGTGTCTCTATTTGACGCCAGGAGCACAGACACAATCGGCCGTGTCTCCCTGAGTCCGATCCAGCGGACGAAGACAAGACAAGACAAGACAAGACAAAATTCTTATTTACGAGGATAATAGATAAGCACTAGCGTGCTTTTTTACATCCAGTCCTCGCCCTGAGTAGGGACTACAACATGCAGTGAAATCAATTAATGTAAAAAAAATAATAAAAAAAAAAGAAGAACATCAAATGAAAATAGAAGATAAATGAAAATCAAACAAAAAATAAGAATAATAATTAGCAAACAAAAAAATAGAAATAAAAATGAGAGTAACAATAATGAAGAGGAAGGAGGAGACAGTGGGGCTAGAGAGTGAGGTGGGCTGGGGGAACATATGTAAATGTACTACAACGTACAAGATTAGCATGTATGAAAACAGACAATAAAATGAATACGACAAAGTACGTACATATTTTTGAACACACATACACGCACGCTCGCACGCACAGAGAGAGAGAGAGAGAGAGAGAGAGAGAGAGAGAGAGAGAGAGAGAGAGAGAGAGAGAGAGAGAGAGAGAGGGCATGTAATCATTTTTGTAAGGCATGTAAATACGTAGAAGGTATTAAGTATAGTGAGAAGAGGGGGGGGGGGGGGGGGGGGGGGGGGAAGAAGAATAAAAAAATAAAAAAAAGAGATAGACGGGATGGAAAGGAGGGGGGGGGGGGGGGGGGACAGCATGAAATATAATAATTTGAAATGGAAATGTACTAAAAACGTACAATGATTAGCATGTATACAGTCAGACAGTAAAATGAATATGACAAAGCATGTAAGGAATTCGGAACACACACGCACGCACGCACTGAGAGAGAGAGAGAGAGAGAGAGAGAGAGAGAGAGAGAGAGAGAGAGAGAGAGAGAGAGAGAGAGAGAGAGAGAGAGAGAGAGAGAGAGAGAGAGAGAGAGGAGCACACATATAATCATTTTTCATAAGATTATATCCATACACACACATACATGTATCCACACACACACACACACACACACACACACACACACACACACACACACACACACACATATATATATATATATATATATATATATATATATATACACATACATATATATATATATATATATATATATATATATATATATATATATATATATATATATATATATATATATATATATATATATATATATATATATATATATATATATATATATATATATTGATTGATGATACAGGGTAAGGTAAGCGTTTTTGAAAGTTGTGGTACAATGGACTTGTTTGATGGATTCTGGAAGTGAGTTCCACAAAGAGGAGCCCGAGTATGTTAGACTTGATTTAAATAAGTCAATTCTGGGGAATGGGATATGGAGTTTGGGGGAGTTTCTCGACGAGACTTTTGAGAATCGGCTCATTAAAGTTGTTGGAGCATTCCCGGTCAGAATCTTGTGCATCATTAGTCCTTTGTTGTATTTGAGTCTTTGGCTGAATGGAAGAATGTGAAGATGTTTATAATCAGAGCTTTCGAGGCTAGTTTTCTTCAGAAGGATTAATTTTAGCGCTCGTTTATGTAGGCTGAACAATGGTTTTAGTGTATTTGCACTTGCAGAGTCCCAAATAGTCGATGCATAATCAACATAAGACTGAATATGGGCATGGAAAAAAAAGTTTTCGTGAATGAAAGTCAAGAAAGTGTTTGATTTTGGTGAGCTGGTAAACTTTCTGGGAAAGCCTTTTGCACAGTAAAGTTATGTGGGGATTCCAGCTGAGACTATTGTCAATTATTATAGTCCTAATACTTTATGATCAGTGAACTGTTTCCACAAGTATATTATTGAGGTGTATAGGAGGGAAATCATCGGTGAGCTTTTGTCTTTTTTGCCTAGTTGTAATGTACATCAGTTTAGTTTTTTTGCGGATGAAGTGACATGTGATTTAGTTCGGTCCATTTTACAAGATCGTTGGTACTCTCTTGCAAATGTTTTGAGAGACTGGAAGGATCAGTATGGCTGGTGTGAATTGTGGTGTCGTCTGCAAAGAGGTCGCATGTAGATCTCACATGTAGGGGTAGGTCATTAATGTAGATTGAGAAGAGTAGCGGGCCTAAAAGGAGCCTTGTGGAACGCCATACTTAAGAGTTGTTACAGAAGAGACAGTCGTCCCTAATAAGACGCATTGTTGTCGTTTTGTGATGTATGATTTTAGAAGGATAAGGGGATTTTGAAGAGACCGTATATTTCCAGTTTTCGAATAATGAGATTGTGGTCAATGACATCGAACGCTTTTCTGAAATCAACGAATAAGACACCACAATATCTGTTGTTATTAATATTATCAAGCCACACATCTACAAGATTGATTAATGCAGAATGGCAGGAATGTTTCTGTCTGAAACCAGACTGTCCGGGATGAAGCAAATCGTACTTGTTGAAGTGATGAAGGATGTGTTATTTTAAATGCTTTTCTAGAGTTTTGAAAGGATAGATATGATTGATATTGGTCTGTAGTTTGAAGGATCAGTATTATCACCAGATTTATGAATGGGTATAACTTTTGCTTTTTTGAACGCATTTGGAAAACAATTTTTATCTATGCACAAATTAAAGATATACGTTAACGTGTCAGTTATAACTGGAGCCGAGAGTTTCAGAATTTTGCCATCTATGCCATCTAGTCCACGTGTTCCTGACTGTTTGAGATGAAGTAGGTACTGATACACCTCGTGCACAGTTATGGTGGGAATGTGTAGTTCAGACGTGATTTTTTTTTGTCATGACAAAATTGATGGAGTTCTTTAAGTTCGTTAGAGCTTGAGTGATCAGTAGTAACAACTGTATCTGGAATGGTAGAGAAGTGAGTGTTAAGTTGTTCAGCAGAAATACCTTTGATAACAGTTGATTTTGAAGAAGAACTGTTATTGTTAAGCTGTTTATTGCTTGCCAAACCAGTTTTGGATTTTGTTTGGAAGTTAGTAACTCGCGATAGTATTTTTTTTTTTTCCCCCTGCGCTTCTGAGAGTTTATAATGGAGCATGTCTATTATAGACTTCTGTAAAAATTTCGATCCAAAAGTCAATCGCTGAATCTGGATCAGTAATATTGTATACTGTATAAAGTTCTGAGTTCATTAATCAAACAAAAAAAAAATTTGTTCGTTAAATTTTGAGAAGCAACGATAGGTTATGGTTTTGTGGCCTGGTTTTGGGATTTTCACTCCATGTTTAGACCATGTAACACACACTGGGTAATGATCACTAGAAGAGAAGACTGGTACACAAGCTTCTAGTATGTTATTTTCATTTGAGACATAGATATGGTCAATGATTGTCTTTGAAGTTGGTGTGACTCTGGTGGGTGTTTTGATGATCTGATGTAAATTCAACACCCTTATCGTTTGGCTCCATTGGCTGTTTGGGTTTCATAAGATCTACATTGAAGTCGCCGAGTAAAACAATCTCTTTACATTCTAAGGAAACTGCGTCCATCATAGTAATAAATTTATCAGTCCAGCTGACTCTTTGCTGGGTTCCGATAGCAAAACCCGATTAAAAATGGATCGTGATTTGTTCAGTGCGATTTGTATCCACACTGCTTCTACGTCATGCTGTTCTAGGTGGGAAAGTCTCTTGAAGTTGAGAGATTCACTGACATACACTGTCTCTCTTGTCTTTGATAGGGTCTTTTCGAACAATGTTATAACCTGGGATTGATACATCTTTATCGCTAATGTAGGTATTTAGTCTTGATTCGGAGAGACCCAGAACATGGAATGGCTTTTGGTGGTTTGATATTAGGGCATGGTATTATGGACTGTGGTGTGTCTCTATTTGACGCCGGGAGCGCAGATACAGCCAGCCGTGTCTCCCTGATGAGTTTCCGACCCAGCGGACGAAAGGCCTCGGAGCAGGCAATACAAATATATCTGCCTTTAAAAGGGATTGCGATGGTTCCCTTATGCAGCCAGTGAAGAGTTTTCATATTTTCTTAATTTCATCTTCCCAGTTTTTACATCTTCAACCTCCTACTCCCCCCCCCCCCCCCCCCCCCCCCCACCCTCTTTAAGTTCAAAGTTCTGCCAAATCATTACTATGAAGACAATTTAGTTGTTGGCCTGCGCTTGTTTTTCCCCCCACTATTGGATGTTCGTCTTTGTATTTGTTTGACTTTATTCAAGTTTAAAAGGCTGTGCCAGTCTTGAATTAAAGTTACTCTGTGTTAGGTTTCCTTATGGGAGCAAGGACTACCCCACTTGTTTACTGTTTAGAATATTTCACTTTATGCACTCAGTACAAGCACCACGCTTTCAGAGGTGTAAGTACTGAACTAACAGAATCATTGCGTGTAAATATTTAGGCACTCCATCCCGTGAATCACATAGAATATCCGAAAATTAAGGACAGTGATGTGAAGCGTGTCTGTCGATCACAAGCGCGGAGAGAGGAAAGTTACTGTATGTTAGGTTTTCTTATGACAAGCGCGGAGAGAGAGAGAGAGAGAGAGAGGAAAGTTACTGTATGTTAGGTTTTCTTATGACGAAAGGCCTAGAAGCAGGCAAGGCAAACAGATCTACCTTCAAGAGAGATTACAATGGTTCCCTCATGCAGCTAGTGAAGAGTTTTCATATTTATAACATATTTCTTACGTTTATGTTCCCATTTTCTTCATCTTCAAACCCCCCCCCCCCCCCCCCCACCCCCACCCCTATCCTTAAGTTCGAATCTTTACCAGGTCATCACTGTGATGACAGAGGGGTTGTTAGCCTATGCTTGTTTTTCCCCACTATTAGATTGTTCGTCTTTCTATTTGTCTGACTTTATTCAAGTTTAAAAGGCTGTGCCAGTCTTGAATAAAAATTACTGTCTGTTAGGTTTTTCTTAGGGGATCAAGACTTACCCTACTTGTTTATTGCTTATTGTTTACTCTTCCCAGCCTCATTTTATTTTCAACTTTATTTCAATTAAATCGAGGCTGTTTGTTTCTGTCCGTCTTTGTGTTTGTCCTTTGATCTCCCTTGCATCCTTGGGTGGATCCTCAGGCGTAGGCTCAAAGACTGTCCCCTACATTTGATACTGTTGCATAATGTCTTTAGTTTTTCAGCAACTTTTTTCCTCCCTCCACTTTTGTTTTGGTTTCATTACTACCCTTCGCTGGCTGCTTTGGGGGTGCTGTTGGATTCTTTTTTAAACCCTTGGTGGTGAGAACACCACAGTATCATGGACTGTGGTGTGTCTCTATTTTGACGCCAGGAGAACAGACACAATCAGTTGTGTCTCCCTGATGAGTCCGATACAGCGGACGAAAGGCCTAGGAGTAGGCAATACAAATAAATCTGTTTTCAGGAGAAATTACAGTGGTTCCCTCATGGATTTAGTGAAGAGTTTTTCACGTTTATAACATATTTTCTTAAGTTTATGTTCCCATTTTCATCAACTTCAACCCTCCCCCCCCCCCCCCCCCCCCCACCACACCACCCCTATTCTTAAGTTCGAATCTTTACCAAGTCATTACTGTGATGACAGAGGGGTTGTTAGCCTGCGCTGTGTGCCCCCCCCCCCCCCCCCCCCTCCCCCCCCAACTATTAGATTGTTCGCCTTTGTATTCATCTGACTTTAGTCAAGTTTAAAAGGCTGTGCCAGTCTTGAATAAAAGTTACTGTATGTTAGAGTTTCTTATGGGATCAAGACTTACCCTACTTTCATATATATATATATATATATAAATATATGTGTGTGTGTGTGTGTGTGTGTGTGTTAAAACAGGATGGTAAAAGGAAGTTTTAAAATCTAGATTTTAAAACTTTCCCCCACTGTTTTAGATGTTAAAACTTCCTTTTACCATCCTATTTTTAACAGATGTTGCTCCCCAAGGGGTTGAGCACCTTAAGAATTTTATTAGGCATTTTAGTGGTATTCTTTATATATATATATATATATATATGCTGAACAATTAAGAAGTGGCGGAAAACATATATATATATTTTTTTCCCCCCTACAATCAGCCGTGTCTCCTGATGAGTCCGATCCAGCGGACGAAAGGCCTAGGTCCAGGCAATACATCAATAAATTATAGATCTGCCTTCGAGAGGAATTGCGATGGTTCTCTCATGCAGCTAGTGAAGGGTTTTCATATTTGTAATATAAGCTTACATTTTCCCATTTTCTTTTTCCTCAGTTTTTTTTTTTTTTGCTTTCAATCCTTTGCCAAGTCATTATTATAAAGATGGAAGAATTGTTAACTGGCACTTGTTTCCCCCACTATCTAATTGTTTAACATTATATATGTTTCTATATATATCTTTAAAGACTATTAAAAAATGAATAGACACAGACTTGTGATTTTTTCAAGTTATGTTAGTAAATAATTGAGAAACCACAAACAATATAGTGTTATTTTTTTCTATCTATTTGGTAATGCGGTATGCATGACAAAGAAAATGAGGTTTTGTGCCCAGAATTTTTTTTTTTCCTGCCAGTTTTCAAATCTTTGCCGAGTCATTACTATAATGATGGAAGATTGTTTAACCTGCACTTGTTTTCCCCCCACTACTTAATTGTTCGGCAGAAATTATCGACTGTTTGCAACAATTCATAGGCTTCAGTCACATTGTAACGGCGATTTGTAGTGTTTCTTTCACCACACACATACTTGACGGAATAGCAGTCGACGCAGCCAGATCAGGGGCTTGGCTGTGTTGATTAGTCTCCCTCTATCGACCTGACAGATGTAAACTTATTTTCGATTTGTTGGGGACCGAAAAACTTGTAGACCTAGGTTATCGCCCATGAAGGCGCGTCTTTTTTAAACGGAAGAATTAGGCCTTGGGCTGGAAGATTTTTCGTGATCGTTTTCCGTAATAGTTGACTTGTTCCGGTGTCGAAAGAGAAATTCTCATTGAGCAGTCATCTTCGGTGTATATCTAGACAGAGAATGTCGAGGTAAGTCGAAAACAGGATCCTTTGGCGAGGTACATACATTATTTTTGACTGGAACTGGAAGTGAGGTTTCGCTTTCAGATGAAGAGAACTGGCAAAATCGGCCGCCCCCATTTCCGCTCGGGTTTGATTGTGTGCACTTGGAGTTAATGAGTCCATATTTTACCACAGTATCTTTTATCTTTAAGTTATGATTTAGAAGAGAGGGGTTAGTTACCGCGAAAGACATAGACAAAGTACAGGACAAGGACTTATCTTCTCGAGTAACTTTATTCAAGACTGGCACAGCCTTTTAACTTGAATAAAGTCAGACAAATACAAAGACGAACAATCTAATAGTGGGGGAAAAACAAGCGCAGGCCAACAACTAAATTGTCTTCATAGTAATGACTTGGCAAAACTTTGAACTTACGGAGGGGGGGGGGGGGGGGGGGGGGGGGGGAGCAGGAGGTTGAAGATGTAAAAACTGGGAAAATGAAATTAAGAAAATATGAAAACTCTTCACTGGCTGCATAAGGGAACCATCGCAATCCCTTTTAAAGGCAGATATATTTGTATTGCCTGCTCCGAGGCCTTTCGTCCGCTGGGTCGGAAACTCATCAGGGAGACACGGCTGGCTGTATCTGCGCTCCTGGCGTCAAATAGAGAGACACACCACAGTCCACAATACCGTGGTGTTCTCACCACCAAGGGTGCAAAAAAGAATCCAATAGCACCCCAAAGCAGCCAGCGAAGAGTAGTAAAGGAAACTCTTAATTTCATTTTCCCAGTTTTTACATCTTCAACCTCCTGCTCCCCCCCCCCCCCCTCCCCTCCGTAAGTTCAAAGTTTTGCCAAGTCATTACTATGAAGACAATTTAGCTGTTGGCCTGCGCTTGTTTTCCCCACTATTAGATTGTTCGTCTTTGTATTTGTCTGACTTTATTCAAGTTTAAAAGGCTGTGCCAGTCTTGAATAAAAGTTACTCTGTGTTAGGTTTCCTTATGGGAGCAAACACTACCCCACTTATTTATTGTATAATAAAAGATTGAAATATTTGAATCTGCACTCACTGAGGGGAAGAAGGATCAGAGGTGACCTAATTCAAGTTTATAAGATCTTTTATGGCTACGAAGTATGATGATATTGACATTGAGACTTTTTTTTCTGTTGCACAACTTGGGAGTACTAGAATGTCTGACGGAAAAGATTTTTGTAATGCACAGAAATACAAATAAATTTTCATTTTCATATAGAGTTGCTGACCACTGGAATGAATTACCTGCTAACATTATATTTGCACCTGATATTAATACTTTCAAGAAATTTCTAGATAATGATTCAAAATGTAGAGAACAGCTTTATGCATTAGATGGATTGCAATGAAGAATTTGATTTGTAGCATGCCATCTGACCCAAAAAGCAAAGAATTTTAGAGGGGACACATGACAGACTGCGAGGTCTAGGCTAATGGAAGCCAGTCCCTACAGCTGCTGCTGCTACTACTACTACTACTACTAGCTAAGAAGTGGTTTCTCATTCTTCGTTTTCACTGTCCTTTGTATTATTTGTTTTTGCCTGAAGAAGACCAAGAGGTCTACAGAAAAGATGTCGAAATGGATTGTGTCTTGTCCTGTACTTTGTCTATGTCCTTGGTGGTAACTAACCCCGTCCCTTTCTAAAATTTTGCTTCATTTTCCGCCCTCCGTCATTCCGTTTTGAAATTCAAGAAATAACGATTTTCGCAGCACACTGATTTTCTACTTGACTGTGAATTTTGCACTATTCCAGCACATAGAACTTATGTTTTGTTGAAAATCAGCCTTTTGTGTGTATTAAAAAAGATTTATACTTTACTTTTCTTTATTTTACTCTATTTTAGTGGTACAGCTGTAGTCAGGCTAGTCACCTATCAGCCGGTCGCTGCAGTCAGTGCTTGTCCCTTCTTCATTGTTTACACACTCAGCTGGTAAAAGGTTGGCACACTCGGTTTTGGGTGCTTGAAACCCATTCAAGTCTAAGGAAAACTTGTAATCTGCCCTTACTTTGTCGATCCTGCTCTTGAAAATGTTGTGAGAGGGTGTAGACACCACTTGTTTAGGCAGAGAGTTCGAGGCATTAACTACACGGACACTGAAAAAGTTCTGGCGGACTGCCGTTTTGACTGAGGGCTTTTCAGTTTGAGACTGTGGCCTCGAGTGTGTGAGTGGAGGTCGCGCGGAAGGATGTCCCCTGTTACACTATAGATCCCGGTCAGGTACTTGTAACATTTGATCATGTCACCTCTAGCCCTCGTACAGTGACGGCAGATCCAGTCTCCTAAGACGTTCACAGTAATCCAAGTGTTGGAGCTCTGGGATGAGTCTGGTGCGCTGAACTCTTTCTAGCTGCTCCTCATCACCTTTGAGACGAGGGTGCCAGACTACGTTCCCGTACTCTAGGTGAGGACGAGTGATGGATTTGTACAGGGTGGGGAGTGACACAATGTCGAGTGCTGTTCAGCCTCTCCGGATAAGAGCAAGGAGTTTGTTCTCTTTCTCGACCTGAATGCTGACATGCTTGCTAAATTTCAGATTGCTGTCAATATTTACACCTAGGTCTTTTTCTAGCGACACAGTGTCTAGAGTGATGCATTCACTTTTTGATGTCATCATGTACTCACAAGGGTCACTTTTCCGCATTGAACCTCAGTTGCCACATGTCAGACCAGAGCTGAAGCCTGTATAAATCCTCCTGGAGAGTGTCTGAATGGTCGGGTACTCTGGCGAAAATTTCTGTATCTCCGCAAATAGAAATGTGGCAGAATGGACAATGTCAGGGAGGTCGTTCATGAAGCACACGAGCAAAAACAGCCCCAATAGACTTCCCTGAGGAATTCTGCTCTGCACTGCCCCCCAAGATGACTCCTCGCCATTCACCACAACACGTTTCCGACCAGTCAAAAAGTCTCTCACCCATGTGAGAACCTGCCCCTCGACACCATAGTCTTGAAGTTTTCTCAACAAACGCATCATGTGTTCCTTCATTAACACTAACAGTAAAAGATCTAATTCTACTTCTTTTTTTTTTTTCATCGAGGAGCGGCTCACAACAAGTTAATATAATAGTTCTGCGGCCCATTTGGAGGACTGTGCTGTTAACTCTTTTAACCCAGGGTTTACAGCGTTGTCAGCTTCTGCTGCTTGGTCAGTTTGGGCTGATCCACATGAACAGATAGGATACTTCACATCAACTCTCATTTCAAATGTTATTTTGTCAAGAGGCACACACACACACACACACCCATGCACGCACGCACGCACACGCATGCACGCATACACACACACACACACACAGAACACACTCACACACACAGAACACGCTCACACACACGCACATGAACTGTATACACATGCACACACACACATGGTTATTGACAAGTGATTGTATGGCAAGACAGTACAGTTTCATGTAACGTGATATGCTTTTGGAGTTACCTTGATGAATTAAAAAATGTTATTGTATTGCTATATTAGGAATTGGGTTTTTCATTTCAGGTTTAAGTATATGAAAAAATATTCTACTGAAATTTAAAAAGCTCCTGACTTTTATAACAATTTTGTTTAGAAAAATATGGAATAGATTATACCATACGTCTTTGGACTTATGATGCTCTGACAAATTCAAATGTTATTTTGTAAAATTGCGCAACTCCGTATAGACTCAATTTTTGGTCTGACTATTTAAAAACATCTTTGCAATTCAGTTTTGGTGCAAAGACTTCAGACCTTGAACAAGTTTAACACAGTTGTTTTATATTTAGCTTGTCAAATTTGAAAAGTGTAACTTCCATAGTTTTGCAGTGGTACCAGCTAGAACACTTCAGGTCTCTTGTCCAAGCATTGCTTGTATGCTGTTTCATGGGGCTGTTCAGTGGCATATGAGCCTTGCTGGGATGTATAGTTCGAGATGCCACAAGGAAGGGAGGGGGGATGCAGGTGGGGAAGGATGGGACATCAGTAAGCTAGATCTTTGACCCAGAGACAATGGAGAGTTTCAGACATGGCCAGAGGCTCTGTTAACCAACCCCAGGAATTCATGTGTGTCAAGGGAGTGAAACTCTCTCACAAAGGGCCTTAAGCGCTTTAGACGATAAGAATGCCGCATGTAGTGGAGAAATAGGTAATGGGCTGATTAGCATCCACACCTAGCGCTTATGGTTGAACTGTGTAAGGAGGTTGGAGTGGTCTGGTAAGTAATTGTCATGTGATAAATGCCACCTAAGGTAATTAAGACCCCTCCCAGTTCAAACCTTCCTGATTGCGAAAGGGAGAAATATTTATCCACTTTAACCTCAGAGCATCGAGTGGGCACTAAAAACCCAGTCATCTGAAGTTGATTTGTAACCAGACCATGAAGAACAGGAGTCTTTGGGCTTGTTCAGTAGTACTGCTGTGGGGCACTGTATTGATGATTTGTCAGGCTAGTTGAATGGACGTCGTCATTGTAGCTTCATTATGGTAATTATTTCTATGTCCATTTGGTGTGAAGTGGTTGTTTGCTAAGCAATTTGGTACGGATGTGTGTGGATGAATGTCGCTAGATGGGAATTCAGTGTACATGTGAACAAGGTGGTAGAGAAGCAACATGGACAAAAGGCATGACCCAAAGGGAAATCCTTTGTCTCCATCCTATATAAACTGAATGGAGAAAAACATCAGGTGGAGAACAACACCATGACAGAGAGGAGAACACCAACAATATAGAGAACAGAGGAGAGAAAGAAGAGTGAGCAGGACAGATAGGTCAAAAGAAACTTGGTCTGGGCAACAGAAGTGACAGCTATGTCTTAGGCATAAAAGACAAGTTGAGAAAGAAACTGTTTTAAACCCAGAGGTGGGCAAAAAAGACACAAAGAAGAAGATTTCAACATCAAGTCCCCGGAGATGACACAGAGACCCAGTCCTGGAACCTGTTGCCAGACAACCAAAGGCATCACCATCACCCAGTGCTGAAGAAAACTTAAAGTGACTTGTTCGAGAACTGTGGTGTGGTGTGAAAGTGTGTGTGTGTGTGTGTGTGTGTGTGTGTGTGTGTGTGAAAACCTGGCCAGGTAAGAAGCCTTTTTGAGTATAAAACCTGGGGATTGGGAAGTACTGATCACTTCTGTTAGGATTATAATTTTTTTTGTGTGTATTTGGACTTTTCATGTGTGATTATAAGTAGCGTAGAAACAGTATTTCTTGTTCCCAGTCATGTTAGGAGAGAAGCGAATGCGTCACATCTCATATCCAGAGAGAGGTAAGTGATTGGTGGGTGCATGAATGTGCATATGCATGCATAAGTGCAGAGATATAACCTAAGTTGATGTTTTAAGCCTGACTGATACATACATCAACTTAGTTCACTTTAGCAATACCATCAGGATTTCCCCTGTCTTGGACAAAGTGGCGAGCCTGCAGGATTTAATGGCTCAAATTAGTCTCAGGAGGGAAACAGAGTGCTAGGGTAGTACTGGGGCGAAGTGTCCACTAAAGGCTGTTATAATTAGCTCTTCTTTTTTTGAGTATCCTTTAGTTCTTTGAGTGTTGAGTATTGACTTGTGTAGGGTGGTTGTATTAATCAAAGGTCGTTCAGAGAAACAAAGAACAAAGTTCTAGCCCTAACTCTCACAGAAGCTGTGGTTTAAGATTAAGGTTCCTTTGTGTTAGGAACACTGTCACTGGTTGGTGTACTCATAGCATTAAACAGATTGACTGTTTACCAGCTTTTTCTGGGTTTACAGATGAGAATGTTTTAGTGGTGCTAAAACGAGAAAATGGCTAAAGAAAGTTTTGCCCCAATACAGAAAATAGTTTGGAAAAAGAACTGTGGTATACAGGAGATAAACTGCGTAAGTTCACAGAAGGTCAGCAAAAGACTGAGAGAGATGAAAGGGCTGAGAGAACGAAGTTTGAAAAGGAACAGCTCATGCTGTCAAAAGAAACTTGGAGATCGAGGCTGAGAAACTTCGACTTCAAACAGCTGTGTCGAAGGCTAAAGCAGATACAGAGTGCAGCTGCCAAGGCAAGAGCAGATGCAGAGAGTGCAGCTGCCAAGGCAAGAGCAGATGCAGAGTGCAGCTGCCAAGGCAAGAGCAGATGCAGATAGTGCAGCTGCCAGGGCAAGAGCAGAAGCAGAAGCAGACATTTTAGCCAAACAAATTGAGTTGGAAAGAATAAAATTTGAAAATCGTATAGAAATAGACATCAGTTCTGAGTGAATGGGCCGCAGACTAAATTTTGCACCAAGGCCTAAACTCCAACTTTTCAAAGTGGAAACTGATTCGATTGATGCCTATATTAGTCGTTTTGAATTGTTTGCTGAGCGTGAAGGTTGGCCTGAAGATGACTGGGCAAGAAA
This sequence comes from Conus betulinus, assembly GCA_016801955.1. Taxonomy (NCBI): domain Eukaryota; kingdom Metazoa; phylum Mollusca; class Gastropoda; order Neogastropoda; family Conidae; genus Conus; species Conus betulinus. The sequence continues at coordinate 712,610 of JADBJO010000145.1, read as the reverse complement.
CCTGTCTGCCTTTTGACAGGTAGTGTGTTACACACCGTTCCTACCTTACCTAAAGACTTTCGTCATTTAGAAAAAGCATAGGCCCTAGAAGACCCACAATGTATGGCAAGTTTTATTCCTATACACAGAAAGCATGGGCTGGACCCATGAAGTATGACGCACACATTTGTTGGCGTCATACAACGGAGATGAAAGGAACATGAAAATGAAATTCAAACTTTACAGAACGGGGGTTTTTTTGTTTGTTTGTTTTTAGGTGTGTTTTTTTTTTTTTTTTTTTTTTTTTTTTTTCTTTTTAAAATTTTGTTTTTTATTATTATTAATTCAAGATCAATATTAGTAGCATCATGACTTCATTTTGTACAATTGTGGTTGCATTTTGAAGGGAAAAGTAAAAATATTTTTGAAAAAAATGTGTGAGTAGCTACAAGCCTTTTTGCCTGCTTTGTGGAGTTTTCAGATAGCATTGTTGGACATGTAGCATGCAGCATGCAAAAGGGAGTATGAAATTGAAACAATGATAATGATTTTACTGAAACTGTATCTTGAGGCATAAGCTGTGGTTGTCTGTAATGACTGCAATGCAGCATGGCAGAACTTCATGGTGGCTTTTGTCCTAAGGACTCTGCATTGTCCTGATTCTGACTTTGAAGTGCAATTCTTCAATAGAAAGCTGTCAGCAATGATAATTCAGATTGATAGGTGATTTGTTTTTTCCAGCATGATTAGTTCTGCAGCAGAAATGAATCAAAAATGAGCTGTAAAAACAGATGCTAATTTGTTGTTTTAGATTTTTGTTGCAAAAGGCATTTGCGTATCTTGAGTTATGATGGACAGCAAACAGCATCTACTTGTGCTGGAAAATTTGTTCATGCCACTCAGCTTGGGGCTACATGAAGTATGTTTCAACACCTTGTGTTTTAATATATTGTGTTTAACTGAGTAATGGTAATGGTAATGTTGCTGTTATAGCCCAGATAACTGCGAAGGGCCATATCAGGGCTGTCACTGTGTTGAAGTCAACTCAGAAGTCATTATTTGCACTTTTTTTTTTTTTTTTTTAACCCACACCTCATTCACACGACTCCTTAAAATGTACCTTCCAAAGACACACCAGAAATTTTGTTAAAAATCTTTCCTCCCTAAAATCTTAGATCAGACGAAAAATGTTAATCTCCCCCTCAGAAATTCAAAGATCACATCAGGTGGGACATCTCTGAACAAGGTTTTCATGGAGTCTGCTGTAAAGTGTTAATGTCTTACATTATTCAAGTCCCAACACCCCAAAAAGAATATGTTTCACTGTGAGTGATACATGACATGGAATGCACCATGGAGCTTCTTCACCTTTGAAAAGATAAGAATGGGTGTAAGATGAGTGGCTGTTAACAGTACTAGTAGGAAAAAAGTGTTAACTGAGTACTGTTGATGAGAACAACAAAATAAAAGATAAGAGAAAGAAAGAAAAAGAAATTCCTACTGCTACAAAGCTTTCAAACTTCTTCTTCTGTGTACGCAGGCTGATACTCTGCGGACACTCCCTATATAGACAGGCAAGGATTAATCCCATCTATCCAGCAAAGGGAGTGGAGTTTTGTGTGCATGACTTTTTTATCCCGCCATTAAGGCAGCCATACTCCATCTTCAGGGAAGGTGCATGCTATGTGTAACGTGTCATCCATACCAACAGCCAAACTGGACTTCTCTTCGGAAAGTTGATGATGAGATTTTATGTGTGTGCAAGATGTTTTGCATGCATTCGCACACGGAACCTTGGTTTAGAGTCTCATTCAAAGGGCTGTATGGGAAAATGGAGTCAGAATCAATGTTACCTCCGAGGGAAAAATCCCCCCTGTATCGAAATGGCCGGCGGAGATTTGAACCCGAAACCCTTGGATTACGAGTCGGGCTCTCTACCAACTGAGCTATTCCGGCCCCTGACTTTCAAATAAGTTTCAAGATTAAATGAATTTTTTTTTTTAAATTATGTTTAATCTTCAGGGACTTTGGCCAATAGATAGCATCATAAAAGAAAAATGAAAAGAAAACAACAAATTAAAAAGTACTTTATACGGCAGGTATTTTTTTTTTCTGTTGCAGAACATAGACAAAGAACTTGACCATGGTGACGAAAGGAACTGGCATATAAAAGCTTTTGCAAGAGATGCTTTCATTACCGAGTAACTCGAATCCCAGTGTCGACTCCTGACCAACATAATGAACGGATGTGTCATCCCTGGTACCCCCCATAGCCGTGGACTTCTGGCAGGTGAGGAAAGCTTCTAAAGATTATGACAAACATGCCCTTAATCTTAAAGGCTGCTAAGCTGTATATTTATCCAGTACTCAGAGTTGACTTGCTAATTATCTCTACTGAATAGATTTTTTTTTTTTTTTACTTCCATTGGTCTGTATGTCTGTCTGCAAAATGTTGCAAAAATTACACGATTTTAATGAAACTGCTTAGAAAAATGGAATGTGGCCCAAAGATGATCTCTTGACATTTTGGAGTGGATCAGCGGTTCTGATGGGGATCAAAAGATGGATCCAGAGTATGTTCAGGAAGATTATTACGCATTTTCACTGAATATCATCATTGTGAACAGTGATCACGTTAATCACTAAATCAGTGATTGCTGGCAAAAGACCAAATGCAGAAGTGGTACACCAACTTTTTTTTTGGTAGCTGCCTGTCCCAAGGACCAGTTTATTTTGCTGGGCCTGGCAGCCTAAAGAGAACGAAGGTTGTAACAGAATGGAAAAAAAATCTATGTTAGTGTAGACTAGTGTTGACATCATTGTCAAATCAGATTTCAAATTTATTGCTTTGTGTCAGTGGTAGTCTTTAATCAGAATGTTACTTCACATCAAATCTACATCATACTCTTTTGGTTCAGACACTGGGTCAAAGATGCTCCTCCTTCATGATCTCAGAAAATGACTCTTCAGTCAGCAGTCATTTATTGATTTAATCTTTTGTGGTTTCAGATCCAAGTCAGCTACCATTGGGGAGGAGGGAGGTCGGAGGGGGAGGGTGGGGGTGACCAACACAATTCAATATTTTTCTCTTCAGTAAACAAGCAAAATCGACAGCGTGTAAAATTGTAACAGGTTCGAGTCTCCTGTCAACTGAAATGGATCTAGATAACATGAAAGCCTATCCTGGAACCATGTTTCAGTGTTCCTACAACATATATTGTCTCTGGTTTGGGTTTATCTGGGACCAGTTCAGACACTTGTTTAGTGACAGTGCTGGGTAGTGTTGGGACCAGTGTGAAAGATTCCTAGCACAATCACTAATGAAGTTTATATATGAATTGATAACTATCTGTGAACTTTTTTGATGGAAGTTAAGAACTTTGTATGATTCTTGTGATATAAGAAAAATATGATGAACACTGATATATATCATGTTGTGTTCATATCTATTAAAAGAAGTACATAGAAAGTGATCCTTTCAGTACTTTCTCTGCGAAAATATTTGGTCGATCCAGGATTAGTTTGAAATTGGTGGAGTCTGCTGTCCCAAGCGCCCTATCAGGTGGCTCGTAAATTTGCTGAACAATCCAAGTACACTATAAGAAACATTAAAATTGTTTTTAACTGCAACTCCAAAAACTTAAGGTGGGGGAGGGGCAGGGGAGAGGAGGGAGAAAAATAGAATTGCCTGTAAAAAAATTATTAAGCTTTTAACACAGAGGAAGAAGAGAAGAGAAAGGGTAGATGAATATCATGAAGAAGAGATTTTCAGGTCATGAAAGCTTAAGCTGTCCACCACAGTTGGTTTTGCAGTATTTTACCCACAGTAACTTGATTTGTCAGGTGCGGCAGAACCCTGGTATCAAGCTGTTCTTCCTGACCCATCTCCATGGAGACCACATTGTTGGCCTGACCTCCAGCTGGAGACAACCCATCTACTGCTCTCCCCTCACCGGCCAGCTACTCATAGAACGCTATGGAGTTCGAGAATGTGTTGTTCGCAGCTTGGAAGTTGGTCAGTCACACCTGATTCGATGCTGTCAGTGTAACTGCGTCCATTTGAGACCAAAGGTGATGGCTGAGGCCAGTGAACAGTGCAAGGCTGATGAGGAGAAATACAGCTGTTGTGATTTGATATCTGTGACAGTTATTGATGCTTGCCATTGTGCTGGAGCTGTGATGTTCCTGTTTGAGGGTCCCTTCGGCAAGATTCTTCACACAGGAGACTTCCGTTACACGGAGGAAATGTTCGTGGAGGGCTCCCCTCTGTCCAAGCATATTGGAACGATAGACACAGTGTTTCTGGACAACACGTACTGCAGTCCTCAATGTGTCTTTCCATCCAGACTGGAAGCTTTAGAGGAGATAGTCAACACGGTGAAGAACCACAGCAGCCATGACGTTGTGTTTGGAGTTAGGCACTTTGGCAAAGAGGAGCTGTTAGCTGCAGTGGCTCTGGCGTTGGGGGAGTGGATTAATGTCCCACCAGTCACAGTGTCCTTTGCCAAGTCAGTTGGTCTTCCAAATGTATTCCAAACGGGTCAGCCTGATTCACGCCTGAGGGCGATCCCCTTTCATACCATTTCTAATGCCTATGTCAGACGGTTGAACAGGAAAAAAGCCACCATTGTCATCCTTCCCACTGCACTTTATGAAGGCATCGGTGGAAAACCGTACATCAATTCACCAGCAGTCTTTGTGATTCCCTACTCAGATCACAGCTCCTATCCAGAGCTGCTTCAGTTTGTTTCCAAACTTAAGCCAGCCTGTGTGAAACCTGTGGTCCAGGGGAAAGTCCGGGGTCCTTTTGGAATGGATGTCTCCAGCAGGCAGAACATGAACTGCTTTCAAAAATACCTGTCAAAACCTCGGACATCTCGGCATGTGGTGTCCTCATGCACAGAGCCAAACTGTGGGAGTGGTAGCACAGATTCACATGGACAGCATCGCTCATCCTGTGGGTTTGGAGACCTGTTTCCAGACTTCCAGGTTCCTTGGTAGGGAGAGAAAAAAAAAGGTGATGAGGAAGACCCGGAAAACTTCATGTGCGAAAGGTGTGAACTATATGTCCGACGATGAAGTGGAGGTAGAGGCTTCACCAGAAAGAAATGAAAAGACAAAGAAAAGCAGAGTTCTCTATTCAGAGGACAGTGGTTTTTCTCCAGGTCAGGTGAGCTGCAACCAGCATGCATTGCACAGAGGAAAACAGAACACTGTTTGTCCACCGAATCTGAAGGATGTGCCTACTGTGAATCTAGTCTCGCCAAAGACAACTACTCAGGTCAATGTTAAGGGCACACTTGCTCAGGCTGCAGTTGATATGGTATCGCAGAAGAATACTGCTAATGTTTATGTTAAAGACACTCTTGTTGAAGAATTAGTCTCAGATAAGAGAACTGCTAATGTCAGTGTTAATGGCGCTCTTGCTGTGGATCTGGTCGAAACAGGAGAAAGTCACAAATGACAGCGTTAGGGATACACCTGTTGTGGATCTAGTGTCAAAGAAATATGCAGCTAATAATGGTATGGACACCGCTGCTGTGGATTTAGTCCTCCAAAAGAAAGCTGCTAATGTTAATGGTAAAGACATGTCTGCTGAGGGTCTAGCCTCACAGAAGAAAACTGCTGATGGCAAGAACATGCCTGCCGAGGATAAGATCTTACAGAAGAACCTGGTGATGTCAGTGCCCAGGACATGCCCACAGTAGATCAAGTCTCACTGAAGAAAACAGACATTTGTGTTAAGATGATGGCTGTGGATTCAGTCTCACAAAGGAAAACTGCTAAGATAAGTGTTGACACATCTGCTGTGGACAAAGTCTCACAAGAGAAAACTGCTGATGTCAATGTTAAGGACACCTCTGCTGTAGGTACAGTGTCACAGAAGAAAACCACTAATGTCACTGTTAAGGACATAGTCTCAAAAAGAAATTATGATAAGGATATGCTTACTGTTGATCCAGTCTCACTGAAGAATATTGCAGATGCCTGTGTTACTGACAGACCTGCTAGGGGTTTAGTCTCGCATAAGAAATTTGCAATGTCATTGAGGACAGGCCTGCTGTGGATGTAGTCTCGCATAAGAAAACGGCTCATGTCGGTGCTAAGAACAGGCCTGCTGTGGATGTAGTCTCACAGAAGAAAACAGCTCATGTTGGTGTTAAGGACAAACCTGCTGTGAATGTAGACTCACAGAAGAAAACGGCTCATGTCGGTGCTAAGGACAAACCTGCTGTGAATGTAGTCTCGCATAGGAAAACAGCTCATGTCGGTGTTAGGACAAACCTGCTGTGAATGTAATCTCACAGAAGAAAACGGCTCATGTCGGTGTTAAGGACAAACCTGCTGTGAATGTAGTCTCACAGAAGAAAACGACTCATGTCAGTGTTTAGGACAAACCTGCTGTGGATGTAGACTCACAGAAGAAAACGGCTCATGTCGGTGTTAAGGACAAACCTGCTGTGGATGTAGTCTTGCATAAGAAAACAGCTCATGTTGGTGTTAAGGACAAACCTGCTGTGAATGTAGTCTCACAGAAGAAAACGGCTCATGTCGGTGTTAAGGACAAACCTGCTGTGAATGTAGTCTCACAGAAGAAAACGGCTCATGTCGGTGTTCAGGACAAACCTGCTGTGAATGTAGTCTCGTAAAAAAAAACGGCTCATGTTGATGTTAAGGACATACCTGCTGTGAATGTAGTCTCACAGAACAAAACAGCTCAGGTCATTGAGGACAGGCCTGCTGGGGATGTAGTCTCACAGAACAAAACATTCCACGTCAGTGTTAAGGACAGGCCTACTGTTGATCTAGTCTTGCAGAAGAAAACAGTTCATGTCAGCGTTAACAGTAGTCTTGCTGTGGGTCTAGTCTCACAAAGAAAACCTAATATCACATTAAAGGACAGGCTTGCTGTAAGTGTAAATCAGATGTCAGAGAAGAAAACTACTAATGTCAGTCTTAAGGACATGCCTGTTGTAGATCTAATCACTGAAAAGAAAACTGCAGATGCCTGTTTTACTGACAAGACAGTGGAGAACATTGGTGGTGAAGACTGGGAGCACAGTGTGACTTCAGAGCATCAGGCTTCTGATGAGCCTCTTTGTTTGAGGAGTGACCGGGAGGAACATGAGTCGCAGGATGACTCAGGAGCTCCATCTGACTCTGTAAATGTTGCAAATCAGAGTCGGACCACTTACATTCAGCCAGACAGTCGAGTACCACTCTTTCCTGCTCTACAGAGACGCCTGACATTTTAAGGAACTTGCCTGAAAACACCCATTCTTCAACAAGTGCTTATGCGACGTCAAATCTTGGGAAAAGGAAATTTATTGGGGACAATACTGACGCATCTCCATGTTCTTCTCCAGCAGGGGAGATGTCTCAACGAAAACAAACATCATCAGAGGGTGCTGTGAAGCGAACACGTCTGCACGCACAGTCTGTTGATGACATTGGAACTTGTCTTGCTGGCTGTTATGATTCAGTCTCTGAAACAGTTGAAATGTATATTGCATATCACAATCGTAGGAAAAAATGTGCCAGTGGTCAGCAGCAAAGGGCCAAGCTGATGGACTTGTACAACAGTATTTTTGGACCTGACACCCATGACGGCAGAGAAGCTGCTGTTCACAATAGGTTGCAGAGATCAAAACAAACAAACAAGCGTGAATTCAAAACAAACAGGACAAGAAAAGGCTTTTGAGATGTGCTGATTGGGTATGTATTTTAATCTCTGGTAAGAGAACAATTCAAACGATATTGATGATTTATGTGCATATACATGCGTGGGTGCTGGTGTGTGTGTTTCTAAGCTTCTTTATAACATTTGGCAAGCGCTACCTTTGCTAAAGCTCTGTTGGACTCATGTTTGCCCAAAATGCCGCCTTGGCATACATCAATCAATAAATGAAGGAAATAATACTTTCGTGTCATATGCTGGAATGTACTGTCAAACTCTGGGAAAACTATGATAGTTGAAAGCTCTTTGTGTGGCCAAGTGTTCATAGCTAACACAGTGCAAGAAAAGGCCAGCTGACCTTCTTGCATCTCCAGCAGAGAATGTGAGACCATTCCTGTGTCCTCCTCATCATGTGATCAAACGCCTTGCTGTAGTGTTAGTTAGTACTACCGATATTCATACCCTGTTCCCGCCCATGTCTCAACTGCTACGCATGTTGTCATTTTTTTTCCTTTGTTGTGTGGGTTTTGTTGAACCCCTTGTATTCTTTACTTGTGTGCTCAGGATCAATCCATCATTATTCACCTGCTGTTTTTTTGGTGATATTCCCCAGAGTTCTGACATTTCTGCATGTGCCATTCTACCCAGCCATTCCTTCATCAAGACGTCTAGCAGGAGAGAGAGTACCGAGGCTGGTGGTGCCAAAAATAGAAAGTTGCCCTTAGAAGACAGTAGGCTAAGTCACACAGCCTTTCTTCCCTCAGATAGGAGCCCACCCCACCCCACCTTCTCAACCCACCTTGTCAAAGACAAACATGAGTCAAGGTGGCCTTACTGCCACTGTTATAGGTGTCCAATCTTCTGTCTCTCCTGTCATTTACGATGGTGAGTTTGATGGCCATTGATGGCGTGTCTGATTTTGTGTAGTGACTCAGCAGTCAGACAGGTGATGCAATCTGCTGTGGTCACTGGGTCTCTATCTGCACTTTACACAGCTAGCCTGCTGGTGACTTTGTTGTCACACCCATAGTATTCATCCAAAGGGTTGACTTGCTTTTGGGGGTTGAGGTCTGGCCACCTGGTATACCCTGAATAGGTGTCCCCTTCTGCTGGGTAGCCATCTTATATGGCTCCTTCCAGAAAGAGTCTGATGCCGTGCAGTATGTGACACCCAAATGGGGAGTTTCTCATGCTCCCTGTTTGGTTAAATACTATTGTCAGACTGAAAGTAATGACCAGCCTGGTTAAATACTATGTCAGACTGAAAGTAATGACCAGCCTGGTGAAATACTATGTCAGACTGAAAGTAATGACCAGCCTGGTTAAATACTATGTCAGACTGAAAGTAATGACCAGCCTGGTTAAATACTATGTCAGACTGAAAGTAATGACCAGCCTGGTGAAATACTATGTCAGACTGAAAGTAATGACCGGCCTCCCCTCCGGTATTGCTGTGCTCCATAGCAGTAGTTTTGCTTTGGCCATAGAATGAGGAAGAAATGAAAACAGCATTGCATTGTCAGCTGGAGATGAAAGATGGTGAGCGAGGATCTTGCTGTGTTAGCCACGAAACTGTAGCCAACAGAGCTCTTCAGCTACCATAGCATTCAAGAGCTGGACGTGGTAAGTATATTTAGTGAATTAGGGAGTAATAGGAGGAGGAAAAAACCTCCCCATTTTGCATTTGATCTGACTTAAAGTGTGACCTGTGATATACTTGGTTAAAAGTCTTCCATTTAGTTTCAGTCCTTGACAAGGTTCGGATTTGTAGTCTTGGCATTTTAACTTGTGTATGATCAGCTTCTCTGAAGATCAGAGTTTAATCTGTCATTTGACAGGCAGATTTTTGTTTGAGATATTGATCAGGTGTTTTGGAAATGCTTTTCAATTATCAGATTCTTTTGTTTTGGATCATGTACTGAAGTTAAGGGAGGTTTGTGTTCCATGCCTGATGCAGTATGATGTGTTGTTGATGACCTGAGTTCAGCGCAGAATCTGATTGAAAGATGTTCGCACAATGTTTGTTTTTTTTTTGTTGTTGTTGCTTTTTAAAAATTGTTTTTCTTAATAAAAAAAAAAACCAGGTAGGACAAGTATTCCTTTTTGTGTTAATTACAGGGCTCAGTAATCATGTCAGATTGTGATTTTTTTTTTCTGGTCGGAACTACTATTTTCATCACTCCTCTGAACCGCCAAACCCTGCATATGACTGTATTTTGGACCCCAAGTTTCAAAAGAAATTCGATCACCACCCCAGTTCCGTCCCACCCCTGGGAATACATATTCTTTCCCATTTGAACAGTGCAGATAGACCTTGGAGTGGTGGTGTGATTTTTCCATCCTAATGACCCACCATGGACTGATTTAGCCTCGTACCATAAAGGTTCCACTAGCTCCTTGGCATACAAGTCCTTTTTTGCCCAAACTATGTTCCAAGTTTCCATCCTTCAGAAGAATTTTTTCGCTGACGGTTCCAAATCTGAGGAGGGGGTTGATTCTAGTTCTACTGTGTATTGTGCAACAGATCCTCCTCAGAGGTGTTCTAAACACATTCCCACTGACAGCCTCATCTACACAGCTGAGTTGACAGTGTTAATCCTGGCTCTTGGAATGGTTTCTAAATCCAAACATAAAGATTTCCTCATTTTGTTGGACTCCCTTTCTGCATTGGAGGCCATTGCTGGCCGTAACCTCAAGCACCCTCAACTTCTGTCAAGTTATTTGAACAGTACACCTATCTGAAATCAGATGGATATAACATAGTTTTTGCTTGGGTTCCCAGCCATGTGGGCATTTGAGGCAACGAAAAGGTTGATCAACTTGCTTAGAGTGCCACAAAAAAGAGAGCTGAGCAGATTGTCTATCCCTCAGACTGATCTGAAACCAAAATCCCAGGTTTATGTTAAAGACCTGGCAAGAGGAATGGGACTCGCAATCTATGGATAGCAAACTGTTTAAAATCTGTCCAAACCTAAAGAGAGTTTTTACCATATTCCCGGGGCGGCCGTAAAGAAGAAACAGTTTTGTGCTGTTTGCACACAGGCCACTCGTGATACACCCATTCTTATCTTTTAGTTTTAAAAAGTGAAGAAGCTCTGTGGTGCATTCCATGTCATGTACCACTCACAATGGAACATATTCTTTTTGACTGTTGGGGACTTGCATGATGTGAGACATAAACACTTTACAGCAGACTTCATGAAAACCTTGTTCAGAGATGTCCCACCTGATGTGATCTTTGAGTTTCTGAAAGAGATTACCATTTTTCATCTGATCTAAGATTTTAGAGGAAAGTTTTTAACAAAATTTCTGGTGGTTTTAGAAGGTATGTTTGTATGGATGATTTTTTTTTTTTTTTTTTTTTTTTAATGACTTGTGAGTTATTTTTTCACATGGTGTCAGGGCCTGATATGGCCCTTTGCGGTTGGCTGGGCTATAAGCTGGCAACTTTACCATTTTCATTGGTCATTAGTAATGTACCACACATTCTGAACAGAAACTGTGTTCTAACTATCAATGACATAAACCTTGAACTGTCTTGAATAAAGAGTTGATAGTATATTTACCCTTTTGTATCCAAACGGCAAAACTCAAAGCAAGCAACTTTCAAGAATAAGAATACAGTTTCCTGGCAGTTTGTTATTTGGTGGTGGGCATTATTATGATCAGAATATCATGGCTCTTAATGCCATTTTTACAGGAAAAAAAAATGTACAAAAATAAATTAGCATTCAGGAAGTGTCTGGTTGTGAGTGCTGATCATATTGTGTCAGAGTTTAACTTTTGTGTAGCCAGTGGTCAGCTGAGCTGTCTACATCAGGACTTGATATCAAGTGTTTGGTCTGTTCGCCAAGAGGGGAGAATCTTGTGTGTGTGTGTGATGGTGGTCTGTATATGTTGTGTGTGTGTAAGAGAGAGAGAGAGAGAGAGAGAGAGAGAGATCATCGTCAGATATGTTTTAATTTTAAGTACAGTTAAGATGTAATTTGTTTTATAATTACAATTTCTGATTTTGTTATTTTACCTATGAATATTAAATGTTTCCCTGCTAAGTTTCCTTCATAATTCTGATATCATTCAGATGTTACTTGTATTATTTTGATATATCATTAAGTAAGTATGTTTTTTAAATGTCAGTACAACTATATGCTAATCTGACAGCAAATGGTTTCAGTCAGTCTGTCAGAGGGAAAGTTATGCAAAAAATCCCTGCCAAGCAGACAATGTTGCTATTAATTAGTATTCTTCTTTAAAAAAAAAAAAAAATCAGTGCAGGAGATAATTACCAAGGATTTCATGGTTTTTTCCCATCTCCCGCCCTTTCAGACATGTATCTTGTTTGCCTTGGAAGTTGAATGGATCATGCATGGAGAGAGAGAGTTAAATCAGAGAAGGGTTGTTGTTGAAATTTTTTCTGTTTTATCTTGGCTGTACATTCATGTGTATTGTGTGTGTACATTTGAGCCCAGACTACGCAGTATTGATGGCTATTATCAAAAGGTTGTATAAATGCCATGTTGTCTAAGGTTTTGACTGTTCGTAACTTGACATTCTCTGACATTGTGTGTGGCCAGTCTGCAGCCAGTGCATTAGTTGCGGCCACAGCCTCAGGGGCTTTTTGGATGATTGATCTAATGTTTTTCATATTGAGAGATACTAAGGAGGGTTAGATCTTTTGCCTCCTCTTTACATATTAAGTTTTAGTTTACCAGTAGTTTATTTTTCATGTACTTATTGACATAGTTCTTTGGAGTAGTTTTTTTTTTTTTCTTTTTCCATTTTTTTAATACTTGTATGCTTTGTATGCTCATAAGTGCATACGTAGTATGTATATATACAGATGTGTAAAGATTTTCAGATCTGTCCAAGCCTGACAGAACTCCTCCAGTCTTCCACTGGTGGCCATAGAGAAGAAACTGTTTTCTGCTGACAATAACAGGCCGCCCTCAACACGTATTTGTGTGTTTGAGAAAGTGAGAAGACTGGATGGTGCACACCATGTGATGAGCCGTTCTTTGTGAAGAATGTGCTTCACACTTTTATCTTTTACAGATGAGGAGGTTTGGTGGTGGATACTGTGTGATGATCCCCTCACTAGGAAACGAGCACTTACAGTGTTGGGATTTACATGTCTTTCAGTGTGAAGATATTGCAGCAGACTCCAGGAAGATCTCATTCAGGGATGTTCCACTTGATGCCATATTAGAGATTCTTAAAGAGATAAATATTTTTCTTTTGATCTAAGTCAGCAGGAGTGTTGTTTTGCCACATCCTCGCATTACTAATTAATAATATTCACAACATTTTTTTTTTATTTACACCTTTTCTTGACATCAGAAACTGGATGACTCAGAATAAGTTATTATTTAGCACTGACAAAATAAAGCCTATGATAAGGAATAATGTCTGGATTCAGACTTAGTAACACACCATCCCCCGTGTCAGCTCAGTCAAGAAGCTTGGTGTAATCATAGACAAAACATTACAACAAGACACACTGTGAAATGGGAAAGTTTATTACTCAGCATTGTCAGTCTTGTTACTGTTGCTATGGCATATCAGTTCTGGTTTGGAATATGCTTGTCCTCCAATGCTACATTAAAATTTGTTCTCATTGCTTTTCACATTGTTTGTGTTTTAACTGTCTCTTTTCTTGTCTGGCTGGTCTTTGTCATCCATCCATCCTTATCAAGAGGTAAAAATTCCACTGCTTGACTTGTCTTCAGAAAGAAAAGATCTGAACGCATCAATTCCCACTTGCTGTTTTGCCATTAACTACCTACCTTACAAAGGAGAAGGTATAAGATCAAGTCTGTCTGTTACAAATGCATTCATAACTCTGCCCCTTACTCCTTCAGTGACTGTCTTCACCTCGATACCTTACACCATTCTCTACATTCCACTTCAGATCCACCCTGGTTCCCAAACCTTGGATTTCATCAATCAGCTCCCCCGCTTTTTGTGTCTGGCCCCTGTGCTTAGGACAGGCTTCCTCTTCCTCTTGGTCAAAAGCCTACATTGGACTGTGGCCTCATGATCTTTGTTTTCCTTCCAGTCTTTTTTCCTGTGTGAGTGTGAACTACTAGGGTACTCATGTGTGTGTGCAAATGATGTGTGCAGGCACTTCCCTTTCTTCCTTTGTTCCTCGAATCATACCCCAAGGTTTTTTCCATGAGTTAGATTTTTGCATGTATATACAGTTCTTAATTCTGCCATTATGACAATCATATTCTGTCTCTGAGGATGTTCTAAAAGTGTGCATGTGTTTTATTCTCATATCAGCCATCCCAGTGGCGCATGATGACTTACTGTTCTCCAAAAGCTTGTCTACTGGGGTTTAACCTACATGTACGATTTGTGTGTTCACCCATGGGGCCTCAGCTTAAGTCTCCTCTGAAGGATTAGGAGGGGACTGGGATCTACACAGATGCTCACACGGATGATAACTCTGAAGAGATCATCTCTTCCACCTTGGCTGTCTTGAGCTGGAATTGAACTATGGACTTTGAAACAAAAGTTGAATTCCTTACCCACAAGGCCAACCAGGTTCTCATGCAGGTGCTTTTTTTTCCCTGAAAGATAAAGTGTATCGATGCAGGCGCTTTTTTTCCCCCTGAAAGATAAAGTATGTAGATACTGGTATTGTTATTTTGTTGGGTCAACATTGTACATGTAGTATTCCAGATGTCTGATCAGAGACGAACTTTTTTTTTTTATTGACGTCACATATCTTGTTTCTATATCCTCTGTTCGTTCTCGTTTTTCTTTCTCTCTCCAATGCTTTACCTGCAAATTGTTGCATTGTTTTCTTATTTTACTCCTGTCTTCAGTTTTATGCCATTATTCTATCAAACCATTCTATCTCCCCTTCCCCTCCCACCTCCACACATAGAACTTTGAGCTGACTGGAGCTGAAGACTCCCACAAAAGACATGCCTCTTATTTTTGTCAAAGACAGCCCTTCAGCCACAATCTGAGACACTTGTCACACCACAGTGTGGGCAAAATACATTGTACTTGTCGAACATTTTTTCCTTTTTTTTTTATTGAAGTTTTCCTATGGCAAAACACATTGTACTTGTTAGACTTTGTTCACCCCCCACCTACCCCCGCCCTTTTTTTTTATTTGAAGTTTTCCTATGGTAAACCACATTGTACTTGTTATAAATTTTTTTTTTCGTAAAGGGGGAAAAAAAAACTCATAATGGGTGCTGATGTATACTAATAACAGTTTCCTCTTTGTATTCTCAAATTATCTTGAAAATGGACTTTCCTATCACAGAATTATCAACCTTAAATCTCAAATTGACAGGTTGGAAAAATTTTATACAACTGAAACAGTTGTGTATTTGATTACTAACATTCTGAATGATCCTCTACCTTTGATGTACACATTTTGATTGATGAATAACTACTAAATGATGTGCTAATGATGATGACTGGTCATCCCTTCAGGCTGGCCTTCTACCTCCCAAGCCCAAACACAGCCACACTGCTGTTGAGAGTGTGTCAATGCTTGCTCGAACTACGCAAAGTGCCAAAGGACAACGCTGCTGGTAAGGGCATGTAATATGCTCTTCAGATGATGGAGACCTGTGCACATATGTTACCTGTTTGATGGATTTTGTACACCTCTTTGCAACAAATTCTCTCCAACTCTTTACCACAAAATATACTAGTAATATATATCCATTGACTCTTGTTCTTGTTATTGTTATATTTTTTTTCTTCCTTTTTGTAAAACTGATAACATCATCAACTGAAATGTATTTAGAGTTTATTCCATGTGCCCTTGAAATTTAGATTGACTGTATGTTCTGTTTAATGATGAAATTAAATGAGACTGACCTGTAAGTTGTAGGTTATTTTGGATTATTTAGAGCATAGTGTTGGGAAGGAGCGTTCACATGAGATGCTGTGCATGGGAACATTCTTGGGATTTAGAGGCGATTGACCTCCTCTAACAGAAACTATACTTGGGTGGGTTTGTAGAAATCTTCTTAGAGCTGTGAAGGGAGGGCATGTGAACGCTCCTTCCCAACACTAGGCTCTAAATCATCCAAGTTAAACTACAACTTACTGGTAAGACTTGCTTAATTTCATAATTATTTCTCGCAAAGTGACTGGTTCATCTGCATTAAGATGAGAATTTAGAGGAGGAGGTCAAACGCAGTAACTAAATCAACTGCTGCGGTAGTTTCTTTACATTTTACTTGTAACATCTCAGACATTATACTTGGGCAGTTCAACATGAAATCTGAACACACAGATTTAACCATTTGTTTACAAACTTGTCCAGAATGGACTGACTGAAGCTTTTGTGTGGCACCACTGGTTTTGCAGTAAAACTGCCAAAAGTGCCTTCTCTTGACCAGCCGGCACCTGCCAAAATAGAGTCAATGGGGACATCCCTGCTGAAAGCTGCTGATTTACTAGCTGCTCTAGTACTACGTGCTGAAACTTTAGAAATGTCCACTCCAGATAACTCCAACACGGTCTTTATCCATTTGGAGAAAGCGTCTCTTGAAACATGTCCATGGGGTTTCACATAAGAAATGAAGAGTTTTTTTCCTTTTTGTCTAAGACTATTGGTTCTCTTCAAGTATTCTTGCATATGTACAACACACAGCTTTTGATTTGGAAAACAGATCGCTTCTAAAGGCTTAACATGCTTCCCTGGTTTAGACTGCTTAAGAACTGAACTGTATGTTAACTTACACTTCCCTTCACAAATTTTTACGTCCTCAACGGTCCGTGCATGGAGAGTTTGGCCTCTCTGACCTGACACTAGTGCTAGAATCATTGCCAATGAGGGTGAGATGTTTGAGATCTAGTTTCTCTACTGTGTCCCAGCCTGCAAGATATTCACCAACTGAATCAACATCCCATACCTTCTGATATTTTGAAAGGATGGCAGATTTTCAAATGCTCCCTTAACTATACGACATACAACTGGATGACTACCCATAGAATCCTTTCCCTGGGTGCCTAGATAGGCAGAGATAGCACTTCATGCTAAGTTTATTGTGCTGTGTCTTGCACCTGTCTTGTACAGCTCTACAAGAAAGTTTGCTACATCTATGTGTAATGGAGCTGTGATTTGAATTCTAGCTACATATTCCTGCCACTTTCTAATGTAACTCATTTGCTCTGGCAGTGGACGGGCACCATGAATCCATCAGAAGGTCCACTGCTTCCCCTGTCATTCCAGCTTGCTGTTAGATTAGCCGCAGATCTTGCAGACTAGCAGGTTCAGACGCCGTTGCTGTATTAGGGGATGGACAGCCTCTGGCTGGCTGGGGAGATGTAGGAGTCTGGTCCTGCATGGGAGCCTCACGGGTGGGGCCACCAACAGTCGCTGGAGTGCTAGGTACTGTACCTGTGTTGGCCAGTCTGGCACCACTAGTATTCCCAGGGCCTTATCCTGCTGAACCTTCTGAAGGACTCTTGTCACCACACTGAAAGATGGAAACATATACACAGTTTTTTTTTCCCATGACATACTGAATGCATCAACAGCAAAAGCAGCTGGGTCAGGTCTATGCGCGTGCGTGCGGGTGTGTGGTGTTCTCTCATTCAGTCTGCTTCGTCTCATTTGTGTGTGTGCGCGCGCGTGCGTTTGTGTATGTGTTTGCCTAAGAGCACGCGCAAGTGTGTTTATGTGCGTGTTTGTGTCTGTTTTGTCTTGAATTCCTTGGCTTATAACCAGGCCTGTGAGTGAACAGAGCACGTGTGTGTGTGTGTGTGTGTGTGAGGGAGTTGTGTACATATATATCAGTTTCAGTTGTACAAGTTTGACGCTTATGTGTCCACGTCCGTGTGTGTTTTTTGTCTGTGTCAGTGTGTGGTGGACGGGTGTGTGCATGTATGTGTGCGTGCGCCTGTGCATGCTTGTGTGCAAGTTCGTGCGCCCAAGCATATGTTGTGTGTGCGTGCGCGCGCGCGCACGCGTGTGTGTGTGCAAGGGGAAAAAGGAGATCTCTATTATTCATGTTCTAGTCAATCTGCCCGCGTCGAGCGAAAATTTCCAAGACATGGGCGCTGAAAAATTCCCGTGAATGTCGCGTTTTTGTGAAAAATCTGTTACAGCGCGGATTCAGTTGTAACTATCCTTGTGATCATGCTATTTTATGCCATAAGGTAGCTTCAGGGCAACTTTTGAACTAAGTAAATGTCGGGATTCGTAACGGTACTATCTTACTCGTGTGGTATATGTGCAGAAATGAGTTATAATACGAAAATAGAATAGCTTTGTCAAGACTACTATTTTTGAAGGGGAGGAAAGGGGGTGCTGGGTGTTTGTTGGGTTTTTTCTTTTTTTCTCTCTCTCTTTCCGTTTTTTTCCCCCTCGTAAAAGGTGAAAAGTATTCAAAGATAATTCATGTTGATCAGGACTTTAGATTGAATATGTGTTAATGAGCTTTTTAATTTTCGAATTTCTTCTTTGCTACAAAAAGGACCATATATAGGCTTAACTGACACACAATTGAAGGTACGGTGCGTGTGTGTGTGCGTGCAGGCAAACATGAAAATAAGTGTCAATGTATGTGTAGATATGTGTGTGTATGTATGTATGTGTAAATACATTTTGTGACATCGTCAAATTATCATATCGGTAATGAATTTTCACAAATATACAATATGAACAAAAATGATCACACGATACAGTCCCCAAAACAAAATAGAGAGGGGATAGGGAGGGAAATGCGTCGGGGCGGGAAAAACACCATGCTCCGGAGTTGATTGATGGTCAAGGCCACAAAAGATTAGAAATAGACCGGGAGAGGCAGCTGGTCTATTTTCACTCACGTGTGATGAACACACAGCACAAGAGGGTGAAAAGCAACGGGTGGGTGGGAGAAATGAGGAGGGAGAAAGCTATGCGGATTTTTATTTGCATGATCAAAATTCCGTTGCCTTCAAAAATTGACAAGAGCTCAACCCATTGTGACAGGCTCGAAAGGTCATGGATTTAGCGAATATTGTGGAGAATGATGGTGATGGGGGTCAGAATGAGGAAAATGGTGATCAGAGAGGGATGGCTGAAGGGAGGGGTAAGGCTGTCACGACACGCTTTCAATTAATGTTCTTAGATGGAAAGGGCGTATGAACTGCCCAAGCCCGAGAGAGTAAATATTCAGATCTCTACATCTACCGATTAAAAGTTGTTACTGTATTTGGAACGTTGCTAAGAAAAAGAAAAATAGCCCTTAAAGACAACGTCTGTCTTGCTTGTATAAAGAAGCCGACTCGACAACACGAAAGTAGTATGTGTGTGTGTGTGTGTGTGTGTGTGTGTGTGTGTGTACCGGATCTCATCTTAGTTAACTGTTGTTGCGATACTTACCCTGTTTCTGTGGATTCTGACCCGTCTTCACACCAACCATGTGACGTACATTCTCCATGTAGATGTTTTAACTCGCCTGAACATTGTCTTCCGAAAGTGATTGATCAAAACGCGCCCCCCCCCCCCCCTCTCTCCTCTCTCTCTCTCTCTCTCTCTCTCTCTCTCTCTCTCTCCTCTCTCTCTCTCTCTCTCTGTCAGAGTGGAAGAATTGGCTCTGCCTAAAATCTCAATCTGTGTTGTTGGACTCCGGGAAACCCCCAGCACCCACACCCCCAACCTCACCGCGCAACCCTTCTCTCCCCTTCTTTGCTATTCAATTCAATTCAATTCAATTCAATCAACTTTATTGTCCTTCGGAAATTTTTCTTCTGCTAGTGATTTTTTTTTTTTAATCTGAAAAAGTCTTAAAGCACCTAAAACAACACACTCTAGGGAGGTGGTAGAACACAGAAACACGTCAAAACTTGTGGGCAATGAGCGGGCTGGCTTATACTGTGCTCCCACCTCACCCCACCCCCACCCCCAACCGCAAGCCCCGCCCCTCTCCCCACCTTCCCAATTGCTCACAACCCTCTTTTTTTCAACACCGCTCAACAGAATTTTGGCAAGTTACTTTATTCGGTAAATGGAATAACGTTTGGTACTGACTTCATAACCTACCCCCACCCCACCAGCCGCTTATTCCTATGGCGCCAGAACTTTGTGGCCATTGTAGACTTACAGAACTAAGCTCACCTTCATCCCCTTCTCCTGTTCTGAATGTTCCACCACTGTTCACTCACACACACACACACGCACGCACACACATCTCATGCTGACATACGGAGCGTCGGGCTAATACATGTTTTCAAAGGAATGTTTCTGTGTCTGTGTGTCGCGGAGAGGAGGTGGGGGTGTTATTCAGCAGATTTTGTTTGTTGTTTTGCTGTGAGTCCTTGTGTGTGCGCGGGCATGTACGTATGTGAGTGTGTATTATTTCCTTGATCTTTGCTGAGTATGTTTTGTGTGTATGTGTCCGTGCGTGTGCTTTATTTACTTCTCTCTCTCTCTCTCTCTCTCTCTCTCTCTCTCTCTCTCTCTCTCTCTCTCTCTCTCTCTGTGTGTGTGTGTGGTGTGGGGGGGGGGGGGTATGACTATGAGTGTCTTGCCGGGGTGGTGGTGATGGGTTGATGCTGGTTTTTATTCAGCTTGCTTTTTTAACCTCCTTGATGAGTTGGTGTCGGTACAATACAGGAATACTGAACATCAGATCAACATGATTGTGACTTCATTGTGTTTCTGCACTGTATTAGACCAGTACGTACACTCATATGCACACACACTCACACACACACACACACACACACACACACACACACACACACGCGCGCGCGCGCGCGCATGCACGCATAAACGCACGCACACACGCAGAAAATTCACACGCACGCACACACACACGCGCACGCGTGCCCGTGCGCATGGGTACACCTATAAAAGTACACACACACAATTTACTTGTTAATCAATGTTTATTACTGCCAATATACTAAGCTGGCCTGCAATATGCTACAAAATTACAATGATGTTTTCTTGGCTGTTACACACACAAACACGCACGCGCACACACACACACACACACACACACACACACACACACACACACACACACACACACACACACACACACACACACACACACACACACACACTGTGTACTTTATTCGGTAAATAGATTATGCACGACATGCCACGTTGTTTGAGGACGAACTACATTTTCCTGATGACTATAAATTATTTGACCAACAACGTTATGACCTGATGACATGGATCACAAAAACAGATTTTCCACCACAGACTAACATGACAAAACCCTCGGAGCTCATGATATTGGACTGCTTCCAACCTGCACTTGCCCAGTGTATCCTGTTGTTTTTCTCTTTCGGAGACAGAAAATCTAATCAGACCCTGATACACACTATGCTTTTTCTTTCAGCTACTAATGGTATGTTGCAAGATGTGACAACATGTTCTTGTTCTTGTTCTTGTTCTTCACGCACACGTCCTTAACTAGTGAAATATTTGCACGTGCATGTAAACATTTCTTCACGAAATGACTCAGTAAAACAAAACATGTGGGGGGAGAGAGGGGGCTGATGAAACTCGGCAAATCAAAGTAAAAGGCTGCTATAATAGCTTGTGGTATCTATTTGTAGCAACAGCACAGTAGCAACAATAGTAGTAGCAGCAGCAACAACAACACCATTGTAGTAGCAGCAGCAGCAACAACAGCATTTGAAGAGCAGCAACGGTACTAGAACAGTAGTAGTAGTAGTAACAGTAGCTGCGAACAACGGTAGAAACGGAACCACTAACAGCCATCGTCGTCATCGCTGTTGTCAGCATCGCCATTCCAGAATGAACCAAGATTTATCAGAATAG
This sequence comes from Conus betulinus, assembly GCA_016801955.1. Taxonomy (NCBI): domain Eukaryota; kingdom Metazoa; phylum Mollusca; class Gastropoda; order Neogastropoda; family Conidae; genus Conus; species Conus betulinus. The sequence goes on along the minus strand of JADBJO010000145.1, from coordinate 691,188 downwards.
ATGATTTTTATTTTTTTTAATTGTTTGTGGGTTAATGGCTGGTTAGGCAGGTATTTGAAATCGGCACTTGCTTGTGCATGTGGTCAGACTCTCGATGCCCCTCATTTTTTATTTGACTGTACTATTACAAGAACTCACTTTCAGCCTCTTCATGATAAGATGAAGTCCTTTAACCTTTTGCTGACTATGTCTAGTGTCTTCAGTCCCAGTTATGAGACTGGTTGGAGTCCGGCGATGTTAGCTGTTTATCTTATTAAACCTCACCCACTTGGAAGATATTTTTAACTCTTCCACTGCCCCCCCCCCCCTCCACACTGTCCCCCCCCCCCCCCCCCCCCCCCCCCCCCCCCCCCCCCCCCCCCCCCCCCCCCCCCATTCATAATGCTTTCTTAAATGTCAGTACAACCATGAGTTAATCTGACAATAAATTGGTTTCAGTCAGTCAGTGTGTGTGTGTGTGTGTGCGTGTGTGTGTGTGTGTGTGTGTGTGTGTGTGTGTGTGTGTGTGTGTGTGTATCTGTGTGTGTGTGTGTGTGTGTGTGTGTGTGTGTGTGTGTGTGCACGCGCGCGCGCGCCCCTGAAGAACACGAACAGACGTCACGCTTTCTAACGTAACATTACTTTTTCCCGCAGACAACACATCCATTTCGCTGCCTTCCAGACTCCAATCTCCAATGCGCGGGCATTAAAACCACCGGCTAAAACGAGATGAATATCTCTTCTCTTCATATTTGCAAGAATTAACTCTTCCAACATTTCTAAATTGTTCTTAAATTCATTTCATTTGTATGAATCACTATTCACTGCGTGGTTATATAAGCCAACAAGCAAAAACATCCTTGGTCACACTAAAATGTGTTTTGCAAAGTTTTACACAAACAATGTTATCCATCCCAGAATCAACAGCTGGCACAAACTGCTCCAATGGTTCTTCGGCCACTTTTTCGGGCTGGGAAGAGAGAGAGAGAGAGAGAGAGAGAGAGAGAGAGAGAGAGAGAGAGAGAGAGAGAGAGAGAGTAGTATGTGTGTGCACGCGCGCACATGTGTGTGTGTGTCTGTGTGTGTGTCTGTGTGTCTGTGTGTGTGTGTGTGTGTGTGTGTGTGTGTGTGTGTGTAGTCGCACACAGTTACTTACTGACGAGACTGGAGATGTGTAGGACACCATGGTGTTGAATTTCTGTGCCAAATTGATGGTAATTATTGTGTGTGATGTAAATGAGGATTCACATTCAAATCAAACAAAGTTACTTACTGAGAAGACTGTAGATGTGCTGGACGGTGTGGTGTTGAATTTCTGTGGAAGTGAGAAAGTTGAGATTTGTATCATCGGAGACACACCGAGAAATATGTCTCTGGAAGTGTTCACATCACGCAGTGGGGAGGGCTGTGTGTTTTGTCATAGAGTGTGACGTGTGATGGCATCTGATAGATAGACATGTTGGTCCTTGTCAGGGTGGACGCTGCCGGGGTTAGAGTTGTGGAGCAGTGGGTAAGTCAATGGCCTTGTCCTCCTTTCATAAGACTTAACGTCCACCTTTCATGAGTTTTAGTATCCTTTCATAAAGTTTAATGTTTTTATTCTAAGAAATGTCCTTTCATAACGTAACTGTGTGCCCTTTGGAAGGTGTTCTGTTTTCACCTAGATTTATTGTTTACTCTTTATTCAGGATTAGTTAATACTGCCTTTTCCACATTTCATCTGAGGCTTTTTGCAGCGGGATCATGAGGATGACCGCTCTCCAGCAACGGGTGGTGGTACGCCGGCAGACCATTGAGTGACTTCATCCTGTAGAACTGACCAGCGAGGGCCATGGAAAAGGGACGTCGGGTGGCGTGAACGCAGGGACCACAAAGATAAGTTGTAATACTATTTGTCTTCTGGTGTTGTGGCTTCTTCCCTTCCTTCCTGCGTTTTCAGTTCTTCCCATTCTTCGTGCCCTTTCGCTTCTGTTCTTCTTCTTGCTCTTTCACGTCTTCCCTTTAGTCTTGCTCTTTCGCTTCTCTTTTCTTTCAGCTCTTTCACTTCTTCCATTTTTTCGGGCTCTTTTGCTTCTTTTTCTTTTTGCTCTGTTCGTTCATCCCTTTCTTGCTCTTTTTCTTCTTCCCTTTCTTCATGCACTTTCTTTCTTTCCATTCACGCCTTTTCACTGATTCCCATTGTTTACGTACTTTCACTTCTTCCCTTTTTTCTTGCTCTTTCACTTAGTGTCCTCTTCTCTCACAGTGTCAAGTGTTCTCATGTTTCCGCCTTTACTGTTTTCTTCATTCTTATGTCCTCTTCATTCACAGGGTTTGTGTCCTTTCTTTTCCACAGGATTTAGTGTCATTTCCTTTGACAGGTAATCAGTGTCCTTCTTTCTTAGTGTGCAGTGACCTTTCCTGTCTTAGGGTGCAGTGCTCTCTTCTGTCACTGGGTTTAGTGTCCTCTTCTTTCACAGGGTTATGTGCACTCTTCCTTCACATGGTTTAAACACCTTTTCTTTCAGTGGGTTATTTTATTCTTTGAATACAGGTTAACGCACTCTTCTTTTTTTTTTTTACTTTTTTTTTCAGGGTAGTCTTCTTTCTCAGTATTTGGTGTGCTCGTCTTTTTCAGGGTTTACTATTTCGTGTCCTTTTTTTCATACCGTTTCGTTCCATCTTCTTTTTCACAAAACTGAATAAGTAAATGATTCTAAAATTTTGCATAAAATGCATGTTTAACTCACTGGTCTGTAATTCCCTGCGTCTGTTCTCTCGTACCGTTTTTGAATACTGGTATAACTGTAGCTGTTTTCCAGTCTGAAGGTACTATCATTCCTTCAACAGATTTAGTAAAGAGTATATAAAGTGGGAAGGCCATCTCCTCATTTAACTCTTTTAGTAGTCTTGATGAAATGGCATTAGGACTACATGCATTATTAGGGTTCAGAGATTGAAGTTTCTGTTTTATTGATTCCACAGAAATGTCTACATTTTCCAAAATCATACCTTTTGACCTTGAAACTTTGGTTTAATATTGTAATGTCCTTCTTTCATACAGTTTAGTTCCCTGTCCTTTCACAGAACTGAATTCACACGTTCAGTATCTTCCTTCAAGGATGAAGCCTCTTCTTTCACAGGATTTGATTGCTTTTTTCTGTCACTGGTCCGTCCTTTCCTGTCCTAGGGCTTAGTGTCTCTTCTTCCACTGGTTTTAACGTCTTCTCCCACATCTTGGTGCCTTTTTTTTCCCAGTGGTAGTGTTCTTTGATGGTAATCAGCATAGCTACTCTGTTTTTTTCCTATGTTAGTCGTGTGTGGAAACAGGATGCAGAATAGTGGAAACCAGGGGAATGTTTCAGGAAAGGCATCAAAAGCGACCCCAGTGATGTAGCGTGTCTCCTGATCGGGGGTGGGGGGGGGGGGGGGGGGGGGGGGGGGGGGTGGGGGTGGATCATGGACGCATGTTTTCAGATACGTTGAGGCAGAGCTGCAGAGCTAATTAGGAAGCCTTTGATCCTGTTCCTGAAAGCTTTCCGTGTGTGCACCTGGTTCCTCCTGTTCTAAGTGTTCCCAGTCCTGCGCACAACCTGACATGGTCGTCAGAAGCAGCATGTTGATCCTTTTATAGAATATTAGTGTTGTCATCTTTCATAGCTGTTCACGTCCTGCTTGTACAGACATCTTTCAAATGGTTTAATGAGCTCTTCTTTGACGGCTTAGTCTGTTCTTTTCTTTACTAGATTTAGTACCACCTATTCACAGAGTTTAGTTGGTTTTTCAAAGAAACGTTTTTTTTCAGAGGGTTTATTTTTGACAGTGTGTTTACATTTTTTAACAGGTGTTTGTTTCCTCTCCTTATAAAGGGTTATGTGCCATCTTGGGCTCAAAGAATGTCCCCTGCATTTTATACTGTTTGCATAATGTCTTTAGTTTTTCAGCAACTTTTTTCCCTCCCCACACTTTTGTTTTGGTTTCATTTACTATCCTTCGCTGGCTGCTTTGGGGGTGCTGGTGGATCTCTTTTGAACCCTTGGTGGTGAGAACACCACAGTGTTATGGACTGTGGTGTGTCTCTATTTGACGCCAGGAGCACAGACACAATCCGCTGTGTCTCCCTGATGAGTCCGATCCAGCGGACGAAAGGCCTAGGAGCAGGCAATACAAATAGATGTGCCTTCAAGAGGGATTACGATGGTTCTTCATGCAGCTAGTGAAGAGTTTTCATATTTATAACATATTTTCTTGATTTTATGTTCCCATTTTTCTTAATACCCCCCCCCCCCCCCCCCCCCCCCCCCCCCTGCACGCGCCTAAAGTTCAAATCTTACTTACCCTACTTGTTTAGATGGGAAACAAGCTTCTCTGGTACTGACTGTATCGTGTCTCACTGGGATCCATAGCGTCTGTCTTTCCAATGTTGAATGCCATCATTGCATTTATAGTGGGCTCCAGGCAATCTATGTAGGCCTACATGTGATTTTGAAACTCACGATTTATTTTTTCATTCATTTATTCATTCGTTTGTTTGTGTGTTTGTTTATGATTTCATTATTTTTTATTACTATTATATTTCTGGGTATGTGGTTTTGAAACTCACGATTCATTTAATCATTTAGTCAGTATTAAAAAAATTGTTTAGTATTATCATCATTATACTATTAAATTGTAATACCTGCTCAATGGAAGCCGACTGCGTTTTGAAATGTAGACACTAATATCTTACCATTACCATACTTTTTGGCTAATTACACTATCCCTGGTCCATTTTGAAATGATTGAAAATTTTTTATGTATTTTTTCATTTTTCTTTCTTTATTTATTTTTTTAAATGCACTTCCTAACATATTTCACTTGAACCACGTTGTGCAGTACAGGCTTCAGGGGCTTGAGGTGTCGATCTGACCTCCAATCGATTTTCCCATGGGAACCAAACACAAAGGCTATATACCATGCAATCACCTCCTGACGTTATCTTTCATCACCGATCAATAATCCTATGGCGCAGGTGTCAAAAGCTCAAGAAACGTCAACAGTGCAGACAAGGTATAATAGATATTGGCGGATATGACATAGGCGCTTGATGAAAATTATACTGGCATGTAGGGTAAAAGTTTGTAGTAGTTAGGAACTACATGCATGGGCATGTTTCTATTCCCCCCCCCCCCCCCCCCCCCCCCCCCCCCCCCCCCAATGATTGGAAAAGGGACAGATTTTAACGTGTCAATTGCTAGCATTAATTCATTGTTCCTTTGTTTTATCTACCCGTTGGAAGGGGAGAGGGTGGGGGTGAGGGTGTCACTTCACCTTTTTTTTTGTTTTAAATTTACAAAGCGCATTTTGATGTTATGTTACTTGTTACATTCTCTCTCTTCTCACATACACTTTGCCAACCATCATTCGTGCAAATGGGTTTTTTTTGATATGTGCACCACCAATAAAGAAATATTCATTTGAAAATATATAGAATGCAGTACAAATACTATTTAATAAGATCTGATTCCTGGTGATAAAATTCTCTCTCTCTCTCTCTCTCTCTCTCTCTCTCTCTCTCTCTCTCTCTCTCTCTCTCTCTCAGACAGACAGACACAGACACAGACACACAGACAGACAGACAGACAGACAGACAGACACACACACACACACACACACACACACACACACACACACACACACACACACACACACACACACACACACACATCTATCTATCTGTCTATCTATCTATCTATCTATCTATCTATCTATCTATCTATCTATCTATCTATCTATCTATACATATTTATATAGGGACTGTTTTTCAGTTATACGAATTATACGAAATCAAAATCCCTTAAAAAAGAAAAGAAAAAACAAAGATGCAAAGCATATAAACGTACTCCCAGTTTATCTTGAATACGCTGTTGTTAACGGTCAAATTTTAAAACACTATATGGAAGTGCCATTAAGTGTGATAACCTTACTATATACCAAATTTGATTTAAACCCCACCAATATGTAAGAAATAACGGCAAAATAACGGTTTTAAAGGTTATTTACCGAGATACACTTTTGAAACTGGTATTTTAGTCCTCACTGGGCTAAAGCCTATGTACTAACCAAATTTCATTGAGATAGAATAATATGTCAAGAATAACGGTTTTTAACAGTCAAATTTGGAAACACTACATGGAAGTGCCATTTGAGTGTGATAACCTTTCTATACGCCAAATTTTATTAAAACCCACCAATATATATAAGAAATAACGCGAAAATAATGGTTTTAAAAAACGGTTGTTTAACCGAGTTACACTCTTAAAACGATATTTCAGTCCTTACTGGGCTAAAGTGTATGTACCGACCAAATTTCATCCAGATCGGACAATATGTCGAGAATAACGGTTTTCAAACAGTCAAAATTTGAAAAACTTCATGGAAGCACCATTTGTATGTGATATCCTTTCTATATACCAAATTTCATTAAAATCCACCAATATGTAAAAACAATAACGGCAAAATAACGGTTTTAACGGTTATATAACCGATGTACACTACTACATCACTTACTTATGGAAAGAGGCTCTGATTTGTCACAAGATCATCCAAACCGTTATAAATCAGCCAGGTACTTTCTGAGATATTTCATAAAGAAGAAAAACCGTTTTGGGCTCTTACAGCCGTTAGTAACAGCTATTCTGGTAAAAATAAACCATCGGGCATCATCCGTGACCCACAATGAACATACCTACAAATTTTCAGAAAGATCGACCCAGAAGTTTATATATGGAGCGAGTGAAACACATTTTGACCACGGACAGACAGACAGACACACAGACAGCATTTCTTCGTTCCCATTCTAAAGTACTCCCAGTTCTATAAGAACTGGGAGTACAAAAGAGAGAAAAGTTTAGGGAAAGATATTACAAACATCCAGCGCCTTTATCAAACTTGCCGTTGTCGACCGGCGCGCGCTCGTCGGACGAACTAACTGGCACACGACACACACGACAAGGGATAGCGGGTGGAGAATGGCGCCCGTTGCCAAGAAGCTCAACGGCCCTCAAAGCCTCGTCGTCAAGCACCCGAACTAAGATGGCGGCGCACAGACTACCCAACTTTCAGTTAACACCGTGTCTGGAAGGTTAAAATTCCGAGGCAATGGCTTGACGAGGTGAGAACGGATTGGATGAAAGTGTGTGCTTGTTTATGGTTGGTTACTCTTTAATGAAGTTGTTTATTGTAACTTTATTATTCAATCGACAGTGGCTGAAGTTTAGACCATTATATGCACAAACACAACTTTGACTCTAGTCACTATATGCGGTCTGTCCTGTGAGCTCTAGCAATACGTGAAGTGTTTTAGAGTAAAGAAAGTCACCAGGCGCATGTAAAACGTAAACGTAACAGTTGTCATTTCTCTATCAGGTGATGAGCAAGATTTGTCAGGGCTCCCGTTTCATGCCAAAGTGCATTATTGGCTCAATGGCGGAGCAGTTCGGAACAGATTTGTTGCTGTCGCAGCGTGTGATGCACAAGATTGATATGGTGAATTGTATGGGATTACAAGTGATTCGTATATATCCCCCATCCTCCCACCCACTCCTCGCCCTCTCTCTCTCTCTCTGCTCAGTCTCCAGCACCAATTCTCTCACTGTGTGTGTGTGTGTGTGTGTGTGTGTGTGTGTGTTTGTGCATGCATGCTAGTGTCTTATGGTGTGTGTGTGTGTGTGTGTGTGTGTGTGTGTGTGTGTGTGTGAATATTATAACTGTTATACATTTCAGAAAGGTTCTTGCAAGCATTCAAGGAAAACATTATACATATAACATATCCACCCCTCCCCCCCCCCCCCCCATCCCCCTCTCTCTCTGTCAACCATGCGCGCGCACCCACACACATGCATGCTTGCACGCACATGAGAGCGTGCACACACACACACACACACACACACACACACACACACACACACACACACACACACACACACTGTCTCTCTCTCTCTCTCTCTCTCTCTCTCTCTCTCTCTCACTCTCTCTCTCTCTCTCACACACACACACATACACACACACACTCTCACACACACACGCACACACATACACACACACACACACCCCCCCCCCCCCCCCAGAGCATGTACCTTTATAGATGTACACTAACAAATGCAAGTACATAAACACATCCGAGGAGAAATTCACATCGATAAACACATGTGCAATCTGATCCATTGACTCTGCACAAACACATTCTGTCATAGACATTTATATGCACGCACGCACGCGCATGCAAGTGCCACGTAGTCCACACACCAAACAAGAATAAAAAGTATGCATACTCATACATGGAGTTAATACTAGTTCATAGGCAAGGTCATTTATCACTTTACTAATAGATGATATATATAACGTGCTGAATTTTAATTTTCACTGAGAAAGCTGCATCAAAGCCAGTTCTTTAAAGATCTTTTTGATTGTTTGAATTATCAGAAGTGTTTATTTTCAGGTCGTTGATCGTCAGCTGTTGGCTGTGAGACAGGTGTCACTGAAACCCTGTGGCTCTCCAAAATGCTCTGTGACTGGATATAAAGATTTCTCTGTGTGCGGAGACATGATTTTCAAATTTGCATGGAACGTTCAAAAGGAAGATGATGCATTACTAACTCACTAGATTTTTTTGTCTGAAGAATTCTTTTTACTCATGTAACTAGTGTGAAAAAAAGTGAATCCAACACGTTTGCAAAAATGGGGTCTGAAGAAGGGCTCTTCTTTTTCCACCAAGCCAAATTTCGCACGCACCACTCCCCGTCGGTTCAGGAAGCTTCCGGAGGACCTTCCCGAGAGCCTCAAGTTTGCTCACCTGAACCCTAAAGTGGCAGCGTACCTTGCCAGCAAAGAGAAGCAGAAGCAGGAAGAAGATCTGTTTGGTGATGGTCTGGGCAAGAAAAGTTTGATGCCAGAAATCAACCAGGCTTTCATGTCCATTAAAAAATCGGCTGGATAGTCTTTTTGTCTAATGATGAAGACTCACAGCGGTACTTGTTTGAGGAAGCACGGGTCAATGCAGGAACTGTTCTGTTGCAGCTGGCGAAGATAATTTATACTTATGAAGACATTGCCAGCCATATACCCAAGTCTTTGGAGTACCAGCTCATGTGTGGTGTCAAGGAACTGACTGCAGATGTCATCATTGTTGCCGCGAGAATGGCAGACATTTGCCATGAAAGAAGCCCACGCAAAGATGATGGCGTCGGTGGCTGAGGGCAACAGTGATGATGATGATGCTGGACCCAACAGTTGCGGAGATGACGGGCGCTCGACTCGTGCACCCTCCATAGTGTCTACCATTGCAGAGTCTGGGCCTCCCCCTCGAGGCCCCAGAAAAGACTCATTGCTAAAGGTGCCAGGGACTTCCTGAAATGTGTGGAAGACGGTGAAAAGACTGATATTTCAGGTGATCCTGCTCGTGTCCGTAGAAATGACAGTCGCATGTCGATCAATTCCCGAGCTGGACGCCGGGATCGGGGCCGATCCATGGATAAAACATCAGGTTAGTATGATGTGCTGTGTGTTTTAGTTGATTGATGCTAGTGAAGAGGTTTTGTTCGTGAATTGCATAGAATGCTTGTTTAGTTGATGTGCTGCTATATAAAGTGAAAATGACAACAATAAATTGTTGCCTGTAAAAGTGTAATGTGCAATGTAATGGGTCACTCAGATTGAGTTTAAAGTGAAAGTTTTTTCAGTTGCCAGCTATCATTATGAAAATATTAGCGATAATGATATCAATAATGGCCTTTGATTTATCACTTGTACCTTCCTTTCCTGCCCTGAAGGGAGTAGAAAGCATTTCAAAGCAAAGGTTTGATATTTAGACATAAGTAGTTTTAAACTTTCAGCTCTTCTCTCAATTTCTTCTCCCTGTACATCTCTCTGTGTTCCCACTATGCCCCCTCTCCCAGAATTCTCTCTCTCTCTTCTTCTCACTCTCTTTCTCTCTCTCTCTGTCTGTCTCTCTCTCTGTCTCTTTCTTTGTGTCGCTCTGTCTCTGTGTGTGTCTCTCACTCATGGAAAGGGGATGAGGAAGCGATGGGAGAATACAAACAGTAAATAAAAAATGAGAAAGGCAACGTTTGGAAGGAAGACTTGTTTATTATTTGTTCTTATGTGTTTTGGAGTTAGATTAACTTTAAAGTATCAGAGCCCAGTAAGTAGCTGTACTGTTAGAAGTTAGATTAACTTTAAAACTGTATCAGAGCCCAATAAGAGCTGTGCTGTTAGGAGTTAGATTAACTTTAAAACTGTATCAGAGCCCAGTAAGTAGCTGTGCTGTTAGGAGTTAGATTAACTTTAAAACTGTATCAGAGCCCAGTAAGTAACTGTGTTGTTGCACTTCCACCCCAAGACCCACAAAGCTGAGCAGAGTTCTGATAGCCCATGTTGGTTAAGAGGTGTTCACTTTCCCCACTGTTCCAGATCCACAAAATCAAACGCACAGAGCTGACAGTGGAATGCTTTTCTCTTGTTCAGATTATGCATGCTAAAGACATGACAGGATCCATGTTAGCGCCTTGTGGGTGATGGGCCTTTATTGGACTCTCCAGTGGACTAGAAAACAGAGTATGTCTGTAAACAAGGCAATGTAAAGCTAGGGCCTCATTAGTGAAGAAACGCAAATGCAGCACCCCTCCCTCCTCCCTCCCTCCTCCTCCCCCCGCAAAGAAAATCATGTCCATGAACACATATAGGAGTGATCACATTGCAGTGCCAGTGCAAATGCCATTTGCAGTCTGCATGTATTCATTTTAACCACAACAGTAAGCATATTTTTCAGTTTGAGGATGCATACTGATGGGAAAGTCCTTGATATTTTGCTTCCCTCCTTCTCTATGTTTGCGTCTGATTCAACCTCTCACACCCTACTCTCTCTCTTTCTCTCGGTCTCTTTGTCAGTGTGTGTATGCATGTGCGAGTGTGTGTGCTTGAGTGTGAATGTTTGTGTGTGTGCTTGTGCGTGCGTATATGTATAATATATTTTGTGTGTGTGTGTGTGTGTGTGTGTGTGTGTGTGTGTGTGTTCACACAAGCTAGTGGATCTCTTTTTGTTTTGTATTTGTTTAGCTCCTTCAGGTGGAAGAGAAAAGCCCAGACAAAATGAAGCTGGATTCTTGTTTAATAAATACCGTGCAACAGCTGTGAAAATATTTGCACATGATTCAAGTGAGCGAAAAAAAAAAATTATGGTCTATTCTGGTGA
>JADBJO010000145.1:660000-675000 GCA_016801955.1 Conus betulinus | reverse complement strand
ATTCATTTACATAGAGAACATAAGCGTGTAAACCTGACCCTGCAGGTGTGCAGCACCCTGCTTCCAGAGAATTGCTCAGTTCTGACCCTTTCTGTGTAATCACCTCAGGGAGTTACATATTTGGCCATGTCTGTTGTGGGGATGGGTAGATGGGGAGGAGATGAGGGGGAGGGGGGTTGTCTGACTGTCATCAAGATTAGGCCCATACTAAAGAGATGATTTCAACAAAACTTTGTGGAGAGATGGAATATGGCAGAGGAATTGAACCAATTGAATTTTGGTGTTGTTGGGATCGGGTGGGGGTAGGGATGGGGTGAGGGGTGGGGGGGTGGGGTGGGGGGCGATGTGGAAGGGTTATAGGATTTTACTCCCAGTTCTTTGAAATTGCAAGATGGGGATTTTTGTTGTTGTTGTTGACATTTTCATAAATTTCTCAAGTAATAATGCATAAAAGATATCCAGGTTTAAAAGACTTATTGATATCTGTGAATTTGTATTTGGTGCTGCTTGAGATTAGAACTCAGATTCTTCAAGTAAAACTGCATTGACGCTTGGGAGAGAGGGGTGGGATGAGGGTGGTGAGATGTAGGGGAGATAATTATGCTATCACCACACAGCAACAGGTTTAGCCAGCAGCCAGTAATTATTGCCAGCTTACAGCTGCGTGGTGATTAAGGTGTAGTTAGTTATAACCCTGCTTTCAATGCATGTATAATACTTTCAGAGGTACAGCTATGGGGTATAACAAGAGTTGCATATGGATTTTGGAAATGTGTTATTTAAGTTGAGAGGGCTGTCTGACCTTTTGAAGGTTTGGCTATTCACACTGCCCTGTGGTTTTAATGTCAATGAGTTCTTTTCATGTATCCTCGTCTAGTGATGTACCAGATGTAATGATAATGCAAGGATACAGCGTCCAGGAATCTGTCTTTTATATTCAGTGGTGTCCAGAGGAAAAAAAACAAAGACATATAAATGATCAGTATCTGTCTTCTTGTATGACTTGTATATGTACATACACTTGTACATGTCCAGGAACCTGTGCGCGTGCATGCATGATCATGCAAGTATATTCTTACTTGTGTATGTGTGCACACGTACGCATGAAAGTAGATGCTTAGGATGCTTCTATCAAAGTGGAACACAAAATTTAGAGAAAAAAAATGGCACTGAAAATCTGAAGTCAGAAAAAGTAAAAACATTTTGAAAACTTGTACTTTTGATATTTAGCAAAACGCTACACTTTATTAAATTTACATTTCAACATAGTTATTCTTTAGTTATATCAGAAAGATATTCAGCCTTCTGTGTTCTTTTTCTTTTCTGTTCTTTCTTTTCTTTTTTTTTCTTCTAATAATTTTTTTTAAACATTTTCTTAAATTGTGTGCCAGAGTGCAGATTTGTTGTGATTTGCTTTTTTTCCATGTTTGTTTTAGATTGTGATTTGCTTTTCTTCTGTTTGTGTGTGTGTGATTTATCATTTATCTAGTTTGCTTGCTAGTGGGCTGTGTTTGACGCATCTCTGCATCTCCAGGGCCAGGGTCCATTGCAGGGAGGTCACCAGGTATGCGGAGAGGTATGCATGATTTACGAACTCATGTCTGCTCTGACGGAAACGCCCTCCGACAATCGCTGTAAGTTGGTTGGTTTGTTTTCTGGTATAAGGGTGTTATTTTCAAAGCTTCATTTAGGGGTTAGAGTACTTTGCTTGCTTCTTATTATGCTAGTTGTGGGATTTCAGGCATGTTTTTTTTCTGATTTATTTTTTTTTATTTGTGAATGCTACAGCTAGTCTAATACTAAAAGAAGAGAAACTTATCATAATTACCCAACCTTCCCCTCCCCCCTTCCCCCCTTTAAAAAAAACTGTTTAGCCTTTCTGTTTTTAGTGTTTCATTCACTCCTCCAGTTAGTTTGTTTCTTCCTTCCCTCCCTACTTTCTTACTGTCTCTGTCTTCCATTCTGTCACTCTCACCCTCCTGCCCACCCGTCCCAGTCCCATTCCTTCTTGAATCTGCTTGTCTTTCCTTCCATTGTTCATTCATTTTTACGTAGAATTAATTCACTGCTTATGAACAAAAAAATTGAATATGGATTTCTCCTCAGAATTTTTAACAAGATTCATTTTTGTAATGCGTTTGCTATCTTAAGCTGATTTCACCTTTGAATTGTTCAGTGCTTGGGTTTTTCTGTGTGCATTTTGAAGGTGTATGTGTGTGTGTCTGTGTGTTACTCAGTTTTGAATGCAGTTTACTGCTCATATACATCTGATATTTTCACATTAATCAAGAATGAAATACTGTGATTATTACACATTGTCCGTCTTCCTTTTTCACCCCCCCCCCCCCCCCCCCTTATCCTTTCCATACTTTTTCCCCTAATGATTAGTTCTTTTTGACATTGGATGTTTTGCTTTATGTATGTATATTGCTTTAACTCAGTGAAAAACTAACGTAATTATTCAATTACTTTCTTAGATTTCTTTTTAATGATTTGTGTGATAGTATAGCAGATATTGTACATGAAGAGCCAGAAGGAAGTTTGTGGCAGATCATGTTTTAAATGATACATTGATATTGTATTTTGCGTTGTTTGGTTTGTTAATCTTGCATGTGTTTGCTTACTGTGCATTCCGTACTTTTACTCAGAAGTGTGACATCAGACTGTGACGTCAGACTGTTCCCTCCCCTTGTTTCTCACTCCCTGTTACTGTTATTGATTCTGAGTAGTGAACTGAACATCTTGAACTAGACAAGATGCTCATTCCAGTAACAGCCATCACAGTTCTTCTTCTACTCTTCTTCTTCTTTGTCTCTCTCTCTCTCTGTCTCTCTCTCTGTCTGTCTGTCTGTCTGTCTGTCTCTCCCCCCCCCCCCCCATTTCTCTTCTCGCTGTCTCTCTCTTAACTAGATATTCAATCCAATACTTTGCCCTGTACTGGTAAATATGTATATGTTGGGAGGTGAATGATAAAGAAAAGAGAAACATGTTCCTATGTAGGTGAAGACAAACATATTCCAAGAATACAGAGTCTTTGTTGGGGGATGAATTATAAACAAACAAAGAGTAACATGTTCCTAACAGACAAACAAATTCCAAGAATACAAGAGTCTTTATTGGGAGATGAATTATAAACAAACAAAACAGAAACATTTTCCTAAACAGACAACATATTCCAAGAATACAAGAGTCTTTGTTGGGAGATGAATTATGAACAAACAAAGAGAATCATGTTCCTAAACAAATATATTCCAAGAATACAAGAGTCTTTGTTGGAAGATGAATTATAAAGAGACAAAGAGAAACATGTTCCTATATTCAAACATATTCCCAAAATACGAGAATCTTTGTTGAGAGGTGAATTATAGAGAGACAAAGAGAAATATGTCTTTATAGAGACAGAGAGAAAACATATTGTTAAAAAAAACAAAAACAATCTTTGTTGGGAAGTGAATTATAGAGAGACAAAGAGAAAGATGTTCCTATAGAGACAGAAACAAACATGTTCCAAAAGCAAAAAGAGTCTTTATGAGCAGGTGAATAATATAGAGATAAAGGAAACATGGCCCTATAGAGACATAGACAGACCGATTCCAGAAATACAGAATTTTTTTAAATTGGGGGTGTACAGAGACCAAGATAAATGTTCCAGAGACACACGAGTCTTTGTTGGGAGATGTACAGAAACAAAAACAAAGGTGTACCAGAAACACAGGAATCTTTGTTGCGAGATGAATAACATAGAGACAAAGATAGATGTTCTAGAAATACAGGACTCTTTCTTGGCAAGTGAATAACATAGAGAAAAAGACAAAAATGTTCTAGAAAGACGGGAAGCTTTGTTGGTAGGTGTATAATTTAGAGACAAAACCAAAGATGTTCCAGAACACACAGGAATTTTGTGTTGGGGGGGTGTATAATGTAGAGACAAAGATGTTTTAGAAACACAGGAATCCTTGTTGGGAGGTGAATGATATAGAGACAAAGATGTTCTAAAAACACATGAACCTTGTTTCGCCTGGTGAATGATATAAAGACAAAGATGTTCCAGAAACACAGGAATCTTTGTTCGAATGTGAATAATATAGAGACAAAGACAAAGATGTTCCAAAATCACAGGAATCTGTGTTGGGAGGTGAATGATATAGAGAAAAAAGCAAAGATATTTCAGAAACACAGGAATGTGTGTGGTGGTGTGTGTGGTGTGTGTGTGTGTGGTGTGTGGTGAATAATATAAAGGCAAAGATGTCCCAGAACCACAGGAATCTTTGTTGGAAGGTGAATAATACAAAGACAAAGGTGTCCCAGAACCACAGGAATCTTTGTTGAAAGATGAATAATATAAAGACAAAGATGTCCCAGAAACATAGGAATCTTTGTAAAATGGGACACAGGTGATGCCCCATCAAGGAATCTCTGTTGGGAGGTGACAATACAGAGACAAAGACAAAGATGTCCCAGAAACAGAGGAATCTCTGTTGGGAGGTGAATAATATAGAGACAAAGACAAAGATGTCCAAGAAACAGAGGAATCTCTGTTGGGAATAATGAGAGACAAAGATGTCCCAGAAACAGATATAGAGACATATCGAGACACAGACAAAGATGTCCCAGGAAACTTACTTGAGAGATGAGTGTGATATAGAGACAAAGATGATCAAGTCTGTAAAGGGAGGGAGTGTTATTTCCTTACAGGGTCTTTGTTTGGAGCTTTCTCTATAATTATCATCATTTCATAAAGTATTATACAGTATAGTACATAAATACAGCATTCAAACCTCTGGTCTCACTGTCTGAGTAGGCACTTAAATCACTCGCATGCAACTCTGGTATGGTAGCAGATCACCAGTGTCTGAAGACATCCATAGGTACCCTGGGTACTGGATTATAGGGTCTTGCAGAACATGTGGCACAAGCAAATGAAACAGGATAATTGATCTCTTAATCTGGCCTCATTGTCAAAGGAGTGAGACAAGTCTTGCCAAATTGATCGTTATCGTGTGCCTTTTGATTGATTAATTGCCCGTGTCGTGAGTTTATCTTTTGCTTCTGTAAGCTGTAGGAGAGGGGACACAGGCTAGGTGTGAAAAGGTTACACCAATTTGTGTGTGTGTGTGTGTGTGTGTGTGTGTGTGTGTGTGTGTGTGTGTGTGTGTTGTGTGAGTGTGTATGTTGTTGTATTTGTGTGTGTGTGTGTGGTTGTATGCATGTGTTTGTGTGTCGTGACACATGTGTGTGATTGTGTGACGTGTGAATGTGTGTGTGTGTGTGTGTGTGTTAGTGTGTGTGTGTGTGTGAATGCGTGCACGATGTATTGTGTGTTGAACAAAAATAAAGTGTGCGTGTGTGTGGACAGTGTGTGTGTGTGTGTGTGTGCGTGCATGTGGTAATCAAACTGTACGTGTGTGTGTGTATAAAATGTGTTCCTTAATGCATGCGTGCCAAAAGTATGTGTATGTGTGTGTGTGTGTGAAATGTGTGGCAACACATCTAAAAAGTGTGTGTGTGTGTGTGTGTGTGTGTGTGTGTGTTCAAAAAGGTGTGTGTGTGTGTGCGTGCGTGTGTGTGTGTGAAAGATGTGTTGTGTGTGTGTGTGTGTGTGTGTGTGTGTGTGTTTAGAGAGAGAGAGACAGAGTTGTGTGTGTGTGTGTGTTTGAGTGTATGTCTGTGTATGTATGTACGAGTATCTGTGCGCCGTTCTTATTTTGTGAGTTTGTATACAGTATGTGTATGTGTTTTTTTGCTGTTTTTTTAAACTTATCTTTGATCAAACACAGGGAAGACTGTAATGACCAAACATTAATTAACATTGCAGAATTGTTTCATTCAAGTGGAAACATTTAAGATTTTTTTGCTTGTCTCATCAAAGTTTGCTTGCCTCTGAACTGGTCTAAACTCACAATTTGCAAGCAGCTTACACAGAATCCAGGTGCAATCCATAACTGATATATGAGGATGATTTCAGATGGGCAACAATTCCCTCTCAAATACAGAAAGACAGCAAGCAAATTGACAAGTGCTGTCTGGAAGTTGCTGCCCCTTGTATATGGAATAGCCATGTTGTTTTGCAATAAAACTGAAACCACTGTGAATAAAAGGAGGGAGTAAAACTGAAAGTATGAAAAAGCTGATTACATGTGTTTCTTCTTTTTTGAAGATAGCCCAATACATGGGCTAATATGTATTGATGATTTAGCATATCCTGCGGGAATTTGTGTGTGGGTGCACACGCGCACAAAATGTGCATGTTTGTGTGTTTGTGTGTTGTGTGTGTGTGTGGGATGTGTATGTGTGTGTGTGTGTGTGTGTGTGTGTGTGTGTGTGTGTGTGTGTGTGTGTGTGTGTGAAAGTTTGCACCTCTGTCTCACCTGAGCCTTACAGAGTCTGACACTGCCACCATGGTAAATGCCATGATGTTTCCAGCAATCAATGTAGAACTCGGTCCTAAAATAGACATGGAGAACCCCTCCCCCCCCCCCCCCCCCCCCCCCCAGAGTTACTTTCCTGTCTTCATAATGGAAATGGCCTGTGTTGACATTGGTAATGGCTCTTTCATGCTCATGTTTCTGTGACCCCAGGTATGGATGTATTGTTTGAGATAAACAGTTTCATGTTTGCATAGTTTAAGGTTTTGTTTGTCATCATTCTGTCCTCCATATCTTATTCTTCCCTCCTTCAAGTCTGAATTGCAACATGTCATGTCATGAAGTGACTCGCCCTTTGCCATGCTCCATATATCATTACTTATCTTTTCTTTGTTTTGGTTTGCTTTTGTCTCAGACAGTGTGTTTCTATTGATGTTCTGTTTCTCTCCTCCTTTCAGTTTCTCTCCCCTCCCTCCCTCTCCCCCTCCCCTCTCTCTCTCTCTATCTCCCATCCCTCCCTCCCTCTTTCCCTCCTCCCCACTCTGTCTGTCTTTCTCCTGTCTTCACTCTCTCTCAGTTTTTAGTAGTGTTTAAATCTTCTGGTTGTGTCAGCAGTATTATTACTGTTTGAAATAACATATTCTTTCATTGCGCTTTACAGTATATGGCTTACATCCTGTGATCGTAATCACTCTGCAGTGTATGTGTGTCGAAGAGCTGTTGATTCTGGAGAGACTAGATCATGAACTCTCTAATAATGGCATCGTCTGGCACAAAGCAATCTCAAAATTCTTACTAAGGATTTAATGGTTGCTGGGGACATTCGAGTGTATAATCATCCTCCTAACCCTCTCACTCTGTCTCACAAATTATTTTTTAGTCCTCATTTCTCGGAATAGCAGATCACCAATCAGCAAACTTCTATCAGAAGTCATATTCCATAGAAAATGGCTCTTTCATGGTTTCCATGTGACTAGAAACAGAATTTTGTGATGTTTTCATTTACATTATAATATAAAATTGGCTGCTTCAACAGTCGGTTTACCTGTGAATTGTGGTGACGAGTCACAGGTACCTACAGTGCCATTGCCATCTTCAGGGCAGGAAGCTGGAGGAACACGGCTTGATGTGTGCTCACAGTTTTGTATGTATGTGACATGAAAGAGGTTGCCAGGACTGAGATAGGAATTATATATATCGTGCAAACTTGAATTGGACCTGACCTGAAGATTGCCCTAAGCAAAAGCGTATGCAAGAACTCCAAAATCAGCAGCAACAATCAATCGATTGCGAGAAAAAGTAAAATACACTTAGTTGCTCGGAGTGCGTGAGGCTAGCGGCGAAATGGCTGCTGAGAAAAAGAAGAATGGGGTTAAGGAACATGTGACCATGGCAGTGTGATTTAATAGGACTGAAACCAGTATGGACAAAGGTCATGATAATGACCACAATAACATTAATAATCCTCTGGACAGGTATAAATCTTCTGCAGCACTAGTTAATGTCCGGAGAGAAAGGCAGGGTGCAACCACACTCAAGAACAATGAGTTTGGAAACGGGCATGTGGTCAAAATGAGTACTGTGACCTGCGGGCTCATGTTGACCTTTTGACTGGACTTTCTGTTGACAGTTCAAGCCTGGCTGGGTAGAGTTTGATATTGTTTTCATTTCTAAATTGTGGGTTAGATCACCAATCAGCAAACTTCTATCAGAAGTCATATTCCATAGAAACAGGCATTCATGGTTTCCATGTGACTAGAAACAGAATTTTGTGATGTTTTCATTTACATTATAATATAAAAATTGGCTGCTTCAACAGTCGGTTTACCTGTGAATTGTGGTGACGAGTCACAGGTACCTACAGTGGCTTCAGGGCAGGAAGCTGGAGGAACACGGCTTGATGTGTGCTCACAGTTTTGTATGTATGTGACATGAAAGAGGTTGCCAGGACTGAGATAGGAATTATATATATCGTGCAAACTTGAATTGGACCTGACCTGAAGATTGCCCTAAGCAAAAGCGTATGCAAGAACTCCAAAATCAGCAGCAACAATCAATCGATTGCGAGAAAAAGTAAAATATGCTTAGTTGCTCGGAGTGCGTGAGGCTAGCGGCGAAATGGCTGCTGAGAAAAGAAGAATGGGGTTAAGGAACATGTGACCATGGCAGTGTGATTTAATAGGACTGAAACCAGTATGGACAAAGTCATGATAATGACCACAATAACATTAATAATCCTTGGACAGGTATAAATCTTCTGCAGCGCTAGTTAATGTCCAAGAGTAAAGGCAGGGTGCAACCACACTCAAGAACAATGAGTTTGGAAACGGGCATGTGGTCAGAATGAGTACTGTGACCTGCGGGCTCATGTTGACCTTTTGACTGGACTTTCTGTTGACAGTTCTGGCTGGGTAGAGTTTGATATTGTTTTTATGGTAAATTGTGGGTTAAGAGAGTAATGTTTTTTTTTCAGATAAATCATGGGTTAAAATTTTGCGTTTTTTTTTTTTTTTTTCTGGACAATCAGTGAAGTGAAAAGGAAGCTTCCTCATCTCTGTGTCTGTCTGTTGCAGCGACGCAATGGCCAACCCATCTTACTACATGTCTGTCATTCAGTTCCAGCTCTCCTCCAAAATCTGCGAGAAAAAGGGTGAGTCAATGGTTTTATTACTTTTGTCAGACAGAAAGGGAACCATTCTGAGAGGCTCTGCACTTGGTAGATAACATTTGAACTTTTACGTACAGGTGTCACTGTTGATAACTTTAGCAGTTGTTTGGGAGTCAGATGTTGAGAGCCACAACTTTTCTTCAGGGTCATCATCATGAGTGCTGTGCCAATGTCCTCTCTCACAATGCTTTACCTTCTTTTTTTTTCATACAGAGAAACAACTATTTCTTTGAAGCTGAGAGGATTGGAGTTGAGGGTTAAAATGAGAACAAAAATCTTATTAAACTGGGGTTGATAGTGCTTAAGCTTGGTTTTTGAGAGCAAGTGTTCTTAACACTGCATTCTCCCACCTGCCACACATTTAAAGACAAAAGAAATGGTGTTGGGATGGGAGTGGGGAATGTTTTTTTGCTTTTGATTTAAAGCCCTAAGAATATCGTGATTATGCTTTAAACGTGTCAGAGCAGATGTTTGAATATTTTGTGCATTAATTGCTAAATAATGATTAAAAAAAAATTTTTGTGTGTGTATGTGTGTGTGTGTGTGTGTGTGTGTGTGTGTGTGTGAGTGAGTACTTGTGTGAGTGTGTGTGTGTGTGTGTGTGTGTGTGTGTGTGTGTGTGTGTTGTGTTTGCAGTGTGTGTATGTGTGTGTGTGTGCACATGCGTTTGTGTGTGTGCATGCACATGCGTGTGTGTGTGTGTGTGTGTGTGTGTGTGTGTGTGTGTGTGTGTGTGTGTGTGTGTTTGCATGTATGCATCTTCTACTGAGCTCATTTCAGTGCTACTCTGTTGGAATTGATTATCAAGGTGTGTATGAATAAGTACTGCCCCTGGCTGGATGGAGCAGAAGGTTCATGAACTGTCAGTGTGAGAGTGTATTGTTGCAAGTTGGATTGTACAAAAGGGTTGTGAACTGAATGTTGTCAAGATGTGTGTGCGTGTGTGTGTGTGTGTGTGTGTGTGTGTGTGTGTGTGTGTGTGTGTGTGTGTGTGTGTGTGTATATACAGTTCCGGGTTGAATTGTACAGAAGGGTCACATACTGATTGTCAAAGTGTGTGTGTGTAATGTTCCAGACTGGATTGTACAAGCACGTTTGTACAGTGATTGTCATGTGTGTGTGTGTGTGTGTGTGTGTGTGTGTGTGTGTGTGTGTGTGTGTGTGTGTGCATTGTCCCAGATTGAAAATTGCATAGAGGGGCTGTGAAGTGATCATGAATGTGTCATGTGTGTGTGTGTGTGAATTGTATTGTTCCCAGACTGGATTGTACAGAAGCGTCATGTACTGACTGTCAGGGTGCACGTATGTGTTGTTCCACAGGGTGGATTGTACAGAAGCGTCATGTACTGACTGTCAGGGTGCACGTATGTGTTGTTCCACAGGGTGGATTGTACAGAAGCGTCATGTACTGACTGTCAGGGTGCACGTATATGTTGTTCCACAGGGTGGATTGTACAGAAGCGTCATGTACTGACTGTCAGGGTGCACGTATGTGTTGTTCACAGGGTGGATTGTACAGAAGCATCATGTACTGACTGTCAGGGTGCATGTGTGTGTTGTTCCACAGGGTGGATTGTACAGAAGGGTCGTGAAGATGAACTGCCCAGGAAGCAGTCCTGGAATGGTGTGTCCAGACGCTACAGCAGGCCCACAAACTCATGTATGTCACCCCAAAATTCATATTTACGAACCATCTCAGAGTTTTTTTACATAGAAGAAAAAGGGTATATTGTAGCAAGTATGTATAGTATAGTAGACATGTTAATACATTTTTCATTGGCTGCAGATGTAGAGGAAAAGTGTGTGTGTGTGTGTGTGTGTGTGTGTGTGTGTGTGTGTGTGTGTGAGCTTGTGGTGTGTGTTTGTGTGTGTGTGTGTGTGTGTGTGTGTGTGTGTGTGTGTGTGTGTGTGTGGCTTATGTGAGTTCCTTTTTTCCTGTTGTGCACAGTTTTCTCTGCTTCGATTCATTATGGACAATCAAATGATGTGTGGCTAGATATTTCTTTATCCTAAGTGTGCCCTGGATCACAAGGAATACTGAGAGGGGAGTTCATGATGAAGCAACACATTAAAAATCAGATGCGTTACAGCCCATGCATTCAACATCCAACCTTGGATACCTGCATATGCAGTCAACACACACACACAAACACACACACACACACACACACACACACACACACACACACACACACACACACACACACACACACACACACACACACACACACACACACATACATGTATGCCAGCATGCATGCAGATACCTTCACATGCAATTTTGTACTTACACACACACACACACACACACACACACACACACACACACACACTCTCTCTCTCTCTCTCTCTCTCTCTCTCTCTCTCTCTCTCTCTCTCTCTCTCTCTCTCTCTCTCATACATGCATACACACTTATGTGTGCCAGCATGCATGCAGACACCTGCATATGCAATTCTGTACTTACACACACACACACACACACACACACACACA
Organism: Conus betulinus; assembly: GCA_016801955.1. Taxonomy (NCBI): domain Eukaryota; kingdom Metazoa; phylum Mollusca; class Gastropoda; order Neogastropoda; family Conidae; genus Conus; species Conus betulinus. The sequence goes on along the minus strand of JADBJO010000145.1, from coordinate 663,473 downwards.
CACACACACACACACACACACACACATTCGCCAACATGCAAGCAGTACCTAACATAAAAAGTGTTTATGCATTTGTATCAGTGCTACTCTTGTAGTCATGTGTGTCTTAATGCATTGTCCTCAGTACCGACCAAAAAACTCCAGAGAAGAAGGAGATGGGATATGATCAAGCCGTTCAGGTGCGTTACTACGGCGATACAAGAAAAGAGACGTTGCTGAAGTACCGCAAATCCCCAGTGAAACCTGTGGCAAACCCGTCTCTTCAAGGGAGGCAAGCCCAAAATCCCCAGCATGTATGATGACCATAATGAGGGGAAGCAACTCATGCTGACGGGCCATCTGGATGGCACACAAGTAGCGTAGTATCCTTTTGGGTCTGCAGGTATGGGAATATTTTGGTTGTTCTGGTAGTTTTGTTTTTGATACTGAATATGTACTGATTTGATTCACAAGTAAATACCACATGGTGTTTTATAGGGACAGTCTTACACACAGTATGAAAAAAAGAAATTAAAAGAAAATCTTGCTTTGGAATCTGTTTTAATTATTTTCACCATTTATCAGGTATCTTCAACAGGCTGATATAGTGTTTATATTTAAGTATTAAAAATGAAAGAGAAAGGGTTATTTCAGTTGTAAAGAAGGAAAGTTCGATCAGATACTGGAAGGAACTCCAAAGATCCTCTCCCTCACAAGGGAGATGCAGTACTGGGTGACGGCAAGCAACAGTCGCTTTGTTCTGGGAAAACTGTTCAGGCTTATTCATTCAGCTGCTGTTAAAAATCAAAGCTAGTTCTGTATAGATGTTGGTATTTGTGGCAGAAAATGTCTGCTTTCAACCTATTGGCCTCTTGATTCAAACCACATCTCAGAATGGAACCGTCGCCAGCTATTGTGAAGGTTGTTTACATATTGTTTTCTTGGTGCATTTTGGGCATTAAAGTATTCTCCATCTGTGCCTCTGTCTGCTCACACTTTTAGTGGTTATCAATTGCCTCTCATCAGCTGTAGTTCATTGTGTTGGCTCAGTGGCTCAGTTCACACTATCCCCAACCATATTGCTTTTCAGTGACCACACTTGCATCTTAAGCGGTTGTTTTGCCTTTCCAGATCTGAGTAGTCTGCGGGACATTATATGTAGTATCAGTTCACTGACTGCATTTTACAGAGTGACAAGATTTGAGTTTGGTATATTTGATCTCCACACTATGTAGGCAGCCCCTGTCTGTCTTTGGAACATTGAAGTCCTTGAAAAAGCAAAGATCGTTATGCTGCAAGTTTGCTGCAGCTGCAGAAAACTTCAAATTTCAGGCATAAAGAACAGTTCAGTGTAGGTCTCGGCCAGAGATACAGAGGTTAGAGGATAGATATCTTCTTTTTTTGTTAGATAGCTTTCCATTGCGCACATTGAAGGCATTCAGCACTTCCTGTTGATCTGATTGGCTCCCTGTCCCCCTCTTCTTCATAGCTTGGACCTCTGTTTGCCGCATATTGCCACTCACAGTATCAAACTGTGAAGTTTGAAGTACATACACTATGGTTTGTGTGTGGGTAAAGGTTTCATGCAGGTGGTAGGCTGATCTTGCTGAACAATGAACAAAAGAACCAGGTATGTAGTTACTTGAGAGGGCAGCTCTGGCAGTTGAACAGTCACTGCAGTGACTGCAGTGCCCCAAGCTAAGAGGACTCCAGCAAAGGTGAAATGGAAAAGCGGGATGAGATACGTATTCTGCCCCCTTGCTGTTGTTGTTTCCAGTTACAGCTTGTATCAGAAACTGACAAAGCTTCAATCCAGTGCCAGTATTTTGATGTCCAGTCCAGCATGGCATGTCTGAAACTTGTTGGAAGTCCTTTATAATCTGTCTTGAGTCCATTAACCTTAACCTGCCCTAGTTACCCATCAGGTCGACCAGCTGTGATCGCTTCTGCTTCTGGCTTTGGGCGCTGTGGTTTCTACATTGGCCTACGATGATGTGGACATGAAGATGCTGGCGTGTTTCACACCCTCCCGGCCTTGGTGTCTGCTACCCCCAATGGCAACATTCGCTTCCTGGCGACCAGGAAGGGTTTGCCATGTTGCTGCCAGGACAGTATCAATAGAAAGAAGTTTGAACATACACTGGTTTGTGTGTGGGTAAAGGTTTTCATGCAGGTGGTAGGTAGGGGATTTGCTGAACAATGAATGCAAAAGAACCAGGTATGTAGTTACTTGAGAGGGCAGCTCTGGCAGTTGATGTGCTGAACAGTCACTGCAGTGACTGCAGTGCCCCAAGCTAAGAGGACTCCAGCAAAGGTGAAATGGAAAAGCGGGATGAGATACATATTCTGCCCCCTTGCTGTTGTTGTTTCCAGTTACAGCTTGTATCAGAAACTGACAAAGCTTCAATCCAGTGCCAGTATCTTGATGTGATTGATGCCAGTCCCAGCATGGCATGTCTGAAACTTGTTGGAAGTCCTTTATAATCTGTCTTGAGTCCATTTCCTTAACCTGCCCTAGTTACCCATCAGGTCGACCAGCTGTGATCGCTTCTGCTTCTGGCTTTGGGCGCTGTGGTTTCTACACCGTGGCCTACGATGATGACCTGGACATGAAGATGCTGGCGTGTTTCACACCCTCCGGCCTTGGTGTCTGCTACCATTCCAATGGCAACATTCGCTTCCTGGCGACCAGCAAGGGCAAGGTCGGTCATGTTGCTGCTGAGAGGAATGGGACGATAGAAAGGCGTTGGAAGTGGTCCCCTGGAGGGGTGAAGATAACAATACCCGTGAGCTTTCAGGTAGGGGAGAGAAGGCTGAATGGAATGGAATGCAAATGCTTTTTTTTTTTTTTTTTTTTTTTTTGAGTTGTGTGAAAAGTGCTAGTTTCTTGATGTGCTGATGCATCTTGATATTTTGTGAATATTGATTTATTACAGTATTTTCTAATGTTTTTGAGGTGTTGTGATATTTTGTGAAAATTTCTGATGTGTTAAGATATTTGTGACAGTGTACACACATGACATTTGTGAATATTTCTAATATGTTGTAAAGTTTGTAGAGTATTTTTTTTTCTAATGATGATTTTAAATGTGTTTTCTTTAATATCTTTGTATATGAATTTCATTTAGATTAGATTTTGTTGGGGGGGGGGGGGGTGGGGGGGGGGGGGAGTATACAATACAAGAAATGATATGAAAGCCTTCAAGAATAGCAACTTTGAACTGTAAAAGCAGTAGTATTATTGATAAATAGTACTACATATCAGTAATATCAGTTGTTTTGGATAAAAGTGTTTAAGTGTTTTGTGATTAATGAAATAGTTTACATGTTAGCAGTTAATAGCTTTATCACACTAGTACACGAGGATTTCATCTGAGTATCAAATTTCAAACTCTGACTGACTGCCATCAAAATGATCCACACATATTCAATCGATTGGGCATCTGGTTCACATGATTTTTTGCCATATCTGATGCAGTGGTTAATATTTATGA
>JADBJO010000145.1:647500-655000 GCA_016801955.1 Conus betulinus | reverse complement strand
ATGAGAAATCTTTAAAAGTTTGAGCACTACAGCTGCCAAACATGAAAAAACAAATCATAGGACAAAACATGGCACATTTCAACCTCATAGGTCTTTCTTCAGGCAAGATAAACAACACTCGGGACAACGAAAATGAAGAACAAGCAATCACTTATCTCGTCCAATTTCAGCGCAAAATGGGCATTAAATCAGGTATGAAAATAAACAGATTATCCCTCTGTACAATCATACAGTGTTATACCCTCTGCACCGTCATACAGTGTTATACTCTGCACCGTCATACAGTGTTGTACCTTGCACCGTCATACAGTGTTATACCTCTGCACAGTCATACAGTGTTATCCCTCTGCACAGTCATGAAATAGTAATGAAGTCTCCATGCACTCTGTCCCCAGCTCCCAGAAGACAGCAGCGCAGCATGGGGAGCGCCAGGTCCAGCGTGCCCTCCCCAACCCGCAGCACGGTGTCACTGACGGTGAAGTTCGACCGCACCGCAGACGGAGGGCAGACCAGCACAGGGGATGATGGGACAGGGAGGGACAACAAGGACCTGACCATGTCCATTGTCAGTCTGGCCAAGTTTTCTGAGTGAGCAGATTATGTGTCTTTCCTACTGAACTTTTGACTACCATTTTTGATGCAACATCTTTCAAACTAATAAATGTTTCGGAGTGCCAGGCAAACCCATAAAACTGAGGCACTCCTGCTGCAGGTAGGAGGATGAACTGTCAGTTGATTCCTTCAAATGTCTCTTTTTTTTTTTTTTTTTTTCTTCAAATGTCTTAATCGATCTGAATTACCACATCTGTGATTTTCACAGTGAAGGAAAAAAAAAAAAATCTATAACTCTGATATGAGTTTTAATCCTGCTGGTTCACAACATGAAAATTGCCATTTTTCTCACCTGCCCTAATGTTCTGGTGGTATCATTGTAGTGTCAGACTGATCCCTTCCTCTCTGGGATAGTTACCCCCTGGTTGGTCATGTGAGTGTTAAATGGTGTGTATAGAACCCAACAGAAGCTGTGGCTGGCAGAACTTTCTGGAAAAGTCCATTTGATAGGTCAGCCGTAGAATACATGATCAGTTCTTTGGAAAAGTCCATTTTGATATGTTAAACCATAACATACATGATCATCATTTGGGTTATGCCATTTACTAAGCACTGAAATTAAGAAAACAGCAAAAATCTGATGCGTTGGAGAGACACAACACAGATGACGTCATCTCATTCTGTACTGCAGGAGTTCCATGATGAGGTCCAAGTCGGCCAGCAACATCCCCAAGCCTCTGTCTCGCCAGGGAACGGCCTCCTCCCTGCCTGAACGGGAGTTCATCCCCAGCCTCACCCTCTGCCCCTCGGCCCTGCGGCAGATCGTGCTGAACGAGGCGCGGCCCATGTGCCGCTGCAGCCGCCACTCCATCCCCACCATCACAGACGTGGAGTATGAGCGCTACATCAACAAAGAGGCTCCCCGCTCTCAGCTGCAGATCATCATGGTGCATTCCACCCTGTAAGCTGGCCAGCATGTCATGTCTGCACCTGTGTTCAGTTCCTTTCAAACTCTTTGGTGTTGGCAGAGTCATGGCATGTATCCCTTGATGATGTGAACACTGTATGGAAATACTCTTTTTTTCACGTGAAAAGAAGAGGAAGGGTAACAGGTAATAATGCTTATAGCCCAGCCAACTGCAAAGGGCCATATTAGGGCTGTCGCCACATTGAAAGGAAGGAAAGCAAAAGGAAAACCAATGAAGTACATACCATTGCTTTGCATTGAGTGGTTACATCAACAATGACATGATGAAGATGTGAAGGAATAGCAGTTCACATTCAGTGCATTCCCCAGGCTGAGTTTTGGGAGCTTGGTTTCATTTTTTTTTTTTTTGTAGCCATCTTTGACCAATCCATCTGTGCATACTTTTTCTGCAAGAGTTATGAGCCATCATGATTTTACAGAACAAAAGTGTAATTAAAGTGGAAGAAATTGATGGAGAATGCCTCTGATTTGACTGGGCCTGCCTGGGTAATGCTTTTATGGACAGTTTAGGTGATTTAATGCTTCCCCCCTCTCCATGACTCTTTTCAAATCCCTGTATTGTGGTGACATCAGTTCCTGTTTCCTTTCCATACAGTCAGAGTCCTCTGTGGCGGCAATTTCATGGGACTGTTATTGTATGGACATGGCGGCACATCTCAAATTGGAACTCTCGCTCGTGCTGACTCTGTGACCAAGCAATTATTGTTGTCAGTAGAGAGCTAAGTAGGTGTATTGTGTGTGTGCTGAAACAGAACAGGCAACACTGAACACCATTAAAGTGATTTAGCAGCAGTGCAGGATCTCCTCAGGTGGGTTGCCTAATGTCATGATGACCTGATGTTGTTTCTTACACTGCCGATGCTGAAGTTATACAGTGTATTGTGGTCATTTTCATTTATTTTAACTACAGTGATAACTTTCAATTTAACAAAAGTACTGTTGTCATCATCATCTATCCACGTATACAGTCTTAATTTTGATTTGTCCAGGTACAGAGTGGTAGTTTTATTCATTGAAAGAGGAGGAGATAATCTTGATATATCCATGTATATAGTTCTTATTTTGATTTACCGGAGAGTACAGTGGTTATTTTCCTTATCCCCGTGTACAGTGTTAATTTTCCTTAATCAAAGGTTGAGTGTTAATTTTTCCTAATCAAAGGTACAGTTGTAATTTTCTTTGATGGATAGATTCCCCAACACCAACCCAGCTGAGAGCATGGTCAACCACATATATGCAAACCAGAACCGCAACCGTACCCGCCCTTGCCTGCAGAGCCGCTGTGACCCCTTCCGCATCTTCAAGTATGACATCAACACCGCAGCGGAAGAGTCGGATCACACTCAGCCATTGTTGTTGACTCGTCACAATGTGGTCCCCGGGATGTTTCTGGTGAGTTTGGTCATTTGGTCTTCTCTGTGGTCTGTGTGTGTGTGTGTGTGTGTGTGTGTGTGTGTGTGTGTGTGTGTGTGTGTGTGTGTGTGTGTGTGTGTGTGTGTGTGTGTGTGTACATGAGGAATATGACACTATGCCTGTTTGTGCTAGCTCCATGTTTAAAAGCAGATACCAGCATCAGTTGAGGAGCTTGTGAGGTGGAATCCTACATATGCTGGATCACAGTGGCACCACTGTATACTGCCAAATTGACTTGACGGCAGTGGAATGTCTTTTTTGTGGGTTGTCCCATGATGAGGCGATGTTGGATATCCATAACTGTCTTTTGGCTGCTGGCACTGGAACTGTGATAGAATAGCTCTTGGGCTTGTTGAATATAGGGCGGTGGAAATGAATATTGTGGGTGTGCAATCACTGGGAAGGCACCAGGTAAGGCAAACAAAAGTTCAGGGGGTGCCTGAAGAGGGGGATATGTTTAGAGACACACCTCAGGGTTTTACATGCATGAATCTGATTGTGAAGGGGTTGGGAAAGGGGGTAGGGATGGGATGGGGGTGGGGGGGAGGAACTGAGAGTCGGGGTGTAATCATAGTCTAGAACAGCAGTGTGTAAGTAGATGCATTCCTATACATGTCAGTTGTATGCTTCAATACTATTTTCTTGTATTTCATACACTATGTCAACTGAACTGACCAAAGTGAGTCTCTCAGACAGCATGTTCCTCATTGCTCAGCACTTGTTCTTATTTGTCTGTGGCAGATTTACGGAGACAGCCGACTGTTGTTCTGTGACCACATCCTGAACGGCTATGGCTACACTCAGCGTGACTTCAAGAAACAGATCTCCAAGTGCCGACTGGACTTCCTGCATGGCCAGACCTTACCTAATGACTTCAGGTTCAGGTGGGGGAGTTGTTTGTTGTCGGGTTTTAGTTCGTGGACTGTTTTTATTGGATGTTTGGCTATTGAATAATGTGAGGTATTCAAAATGTAGGTACAACATCAGTTGATCTTGCCGTAAAGATTTGTGTGAACCGAAAACAAATGCATGATCTTGGCAGACAGCTTATGCAAGATCCAGCAGAGGAAAGAGAAGAAAGTGGCAATCAACAACAGCCGAACAAGAGCAGAGAAGGCCAAAGCACAAGCAGAACACACTGAAGCAGACAAACAAGCAAAGAAAGAGCATCAGAACAGACAAGAGGAAATATATAGATGACCTAGCAACAGAAGCCGAACAAGCAGCAAAAACAGGGAAACATGTAAGGACTGTACAGCACCACCAAGAAGCTGGCAGGAAAGTACAGGAGGCCAGAACGACTAATAAAAGACAGAGGGAAGGCAACTCACAGGAGAAGAGTAGCAGAAGAACAGATTGGTTGAGCACTTCGAAGAGCTCTTGAACAGACCATCGCCAAAGAACCCTCCAGACATCAAAGAGGCTGACTTAGACCTGCCCATAGACCGGGGCACCAGCCAAAGAAGAAATTGGGAAGGCCATCAAACAGTTGAAGAACAGAAAGGCGGCAGGACCTGACAGCATCCCTGCACAGGTGCTGAAGACAGACATTATGACCACAGTAGAGATACTTTGGCCTCTCTTCAAGAAGATCTGGGAAGAGGAGCAAGTGCCAGCAGACTGGAAGGAGGGATACATTATCAAGATTCCCAAGAAAGGCGACCTTAGCAACTGCGCGAACTAGAGAGGAATCACACTGCTGTCAGTGCCAGGAAAGTTTTCAACATAGTCATTTTGAACAGATTAAAAGATCCCGTTGATGCTCAGCTCCGCAACCAGCAGGCTGGCTTTCACAAGGATCTGTCCTGCACAGACCAGATAGCAACACTTTGCATCATCATTGTTGAGCAATTGAATGAGTGGAACTCATCCATGTATATCAAGCTTTATCGACTACGAGAAAGCCTTTGACAGTGTAGACCAAGACACCCTGTGGAAGCTTCTCCGACATTAAGGTGTGCCGGTCAAGATCACCACCATCATCAGAAATTTGTTTGAGGCTCTGACCTGCAGAGTCATCCATGGAGGGCAGCTCACGAAGGCATTTGAAGTGAAGACTGGTGTCAGACAAGGTTGCTGCTTTTGACCATTTCTATTTTTACTGGCAATCAGTTGGATCATGAAGACCTCGACAGATCAGAGAGAACATGGGATCCAGTGGACACACTGGACGCAGCTCAACGATTTGGACTTTGCCGACGACCTGGCACTACTCTTGCACACTCAACAGCAGATGGAGGAGAAGATAAGCAATGTAGCAGCCACATCAGCACAAGTAGGGCTTACCATCCATAAAGGCAAGAGCAAGATTCTCAAGGCCAACACTGTCAGCAACAACTTAATCATGCTGGACAGCGAGATGCTAGAGGAGGTTGAAGCCTTTACCTACCTGGGCAGTGTCATTGACAAGCAGGAGGGCACAGACACCAATGTCAGAGCAAGGATCGGAAAGGCCAGGGCAGCGTTCGTACAGCTACGGAACATCCAGAGCTCAAAGAACTGTCAGTCAACACCAAAGTCAGGCTCTTCAACACCAGCATCAAGGCACTTCTATTGTACGGAGCGGAGACCTGGAGAACTACAGTAGCCACCACCAAGAAAGTGCAGGTGTTCATCAACAACTGCCTGCACAAGATTCTCTGTATCCGGTGCCCAGACACCATCAACAACAACGAGCTCTGGAGAGAGAACAAACCAGCTGCCTGCAGAACAGGAAATCGAGAAAAACAACGTTGGGGCTGGATTGGACGTACGCTGCGGAGCCTGCAAGCAACATCATCAGACAAGCTCTGACATGGAACCCCAAAGGAAAATGAAAAAGAGAGGTCGGCCAAGGAACACCTGGCGCAGGCTGGAAGCAGACATCAGAACCTGGGGGATGACTTGGAACTAGCTGGAGAAAAGAGCCCAGGACAGAGATGCCTGGAGGTCCTTGGTTGGTGGCCTGTACCCCAGGAGGGTAATAGGCGATGATGATGATGATGATGATGATGATGAAAACAAATGCACAATGCAAGTACATTCTTAACTTTGTTAAACAATTTCATTATGATTTTGATTCATAAAAAACGCAGTATAGAATGCTCACACGGTTGTCATATTCTGTAAGATGCATGTACATACAGGTTTGTGCAGAAATGATTTTTGCATTTTCAGTGCAATGAAGTCCTTGTTAAGATGCTGAGGTGTTCAGGAAACTTAATTGTTTTAACAGCCTGTGGAAAACCCTTCAGAATTCAGTCAGTAAAGGGAAAGCAGGCAGGTTCTAGAGGACATGTTTAGCACAGTAGTAAACTGAAGTTGGAGGTTGTTTTTAGGCCAAGATAGCTTTACAGCTGCTTGATGCCAAATTTGACTATGATTTAATGTTACAAAGTTTGAACATCAGAAAGAAATAAGAGGGTGAACAAGGAGATACTGTGATGATTTTCTAGAACAAATTCTGAAAGTAAAAAATGCATAGATGTCAAGTCAACAGGAGCCCCAGCTGAGGAGAGGAGGATATAGCGGGTCATGCATTTTGTGGCCTGTTCACCTGGGTTTTTTTTTTTCACTTAGTCTTTAACACCTGAACCCAAGAATGACATTGAGAAACTCAGTTTTGTTAATTTTTGTGAACTCTGCGTGGTGACAGCCATGAATGGTCCAAGTGTGGTTGATGGGTTAAGTAGAAGAACTGAAACAGAAGGTTGTTTTGTCAGAAATCTTGGTATTGTTTTGTGTTATTGGCTTTATTTTTCTTTTTAGTGTATGTGCGTGTGTTTTGCAAGTTTTTGTGCAAGTGTGTCAGAAGGTACATATGTGTGCGTAATTGTACATGGTGTGTTTAAGCGTGCTTGCATGTGTATGTTTTCACTGTCTCATGTGGTGTGCCTGCTGTTTGAACAGTCCCACAAAGGCCGGCATGGTTTGAGAGCAGCGTGGGGAGGTGATATCGGCGGCACAGGGGTTGACCGATTTGGAGGACCAGGAACCTCACTGGACCGTTCCTTGACAGACATTCCAGGATCCGACAAATCCACCCTGTACTCAGCTCCCAGGCAGATCACGCTGGGTGAGTCTTGGTAGTGTGTGTGTGTGTGTGTGTGTGTGTGTGTGTGTACACATGTGTGTGTGTAGCACTGTTGTGTGTCTTGCATGTTTGGGGATGTGTTCATTTTTGTTTTAATTTTGAAAGCCTCTGAATGTCAGGAAGAGATTTTTTAAAAAAGAGACCAAAAATTTCATGAGAGAGAGCAGTGAATGGGTGGGTGGTGTGAGGATGGGGTGGAGACTGAGGGATTAGGATTCTCCCTGCCCACCCCGTCGCTTCCCTTCACCCCAAGCATGTCACATTCTGGATTTAAAACTGGTAATCAGAGGGTTTTGAAATCATCACATTTCCCCAAGAATGTCCACACTGGGTGTTTTTTTTTTTCTTGTTTACCTGTTGTTTGAAATTGATTTTCAAGTGCCTGTGTTGATTGAGAAATGACATCCTCGAGTCCTCACTGTAGCTTATATGTTGTTGATTAAGTGTGTGGAGCTCACTTCTATGCTTCTCTTTC
>JADBJO010000145.1:640000-645000 GCA_016801955.1 Conus betulinus | reverse complement strand
CTGTTGATAAAAGATTTCATTTATTTGAAGATGTTGGCGGCTGTAACATTTTGCACCTCTGTCCCATCAACCTTGACCGTTCTTGCACATAGTCAGCGATGACGATGTAATGTTACTTAGAGATGGAAACGAATGTAACAACCCTGAAAATTACATCGGCATAAGATTCATCATCTTGTTAGGGGATTAGTTGCCCTCGTGGAGAAGGCATTGGTCTCTTTATTCAAGGTTTTTTTTTTTTAGTTCACTCTACTGCTTGAGATGTCAAATTCCATTCTATCTTTAGATGAAGTGTAGGCCATTGGTTTCAGTAGGGTGGATTTCACACACACATGTACACACACACACACACACACACACACACACACACACGCGCATATGGTGTCATGTTTTAGACATCTATGAAGACAAAATGTGGCTACCTTAAGTGTGAAATCTAAGAATAGTTGCACATGCAAAATTTTCAACTGGTGAACCTTGAAGTTCTAGCCATGAAATGAAGACAGTCCCCTCGATACCCGCAGCAGTACATGCTTGCATTGCAGCACTGCAGCCCTGTTGATATCTGCCGTATGTGTGAAAAATGATACAGAAAACAAGTTTTTCCATTTGACACCTCTGTCTGTATACTCAGTGCTAACCTAAAGTTTGGAAATGGCTTACAATGTGTCCTCGTATGTTCAGATAACATACCTTTCTCTCCGACTGGTTCCTTTTGTGTTCCTTTTTCTATCTGTCCAAACGTGTTTTTCATCCAAAATGTTTGTTCTTATGTTCATTTGAATCAGTTTCTTGATCTTGCTTTACTAATTGTATCAGTCACAGATTAGGGGTGATACTGCAGTCAAAAATCATGAAGAACGTGTGTGGGTGAGTGGGTAGGTGTCAGGGATACGTGTGATATATATGAGTGGAACTGTACAGGTGTGAGTTGAATGTGTGAGAAACTTTATATTGATGAATCTTGTGAGTTCATTACCAGTATTTGTGTCATCTGTATACCAGTTTGTCAGTATATTACTGGTCAATGCCAATTGAACACATGCAAAACTTGATTGTTGCACATCCGTTTGCATAGAGTTTAGCTTGACCGGGATTTAGAAAGTGAACACCAGGTTTAATGATGAAAAATATCTTTGTCACTGAAATCACATCAGATGAAAACAACTCAGACACATAGACATAGCTTGCATTGTCATCACGTGTGATATGCATGCTCTCTCTGTCCCTGTCTCTCTGTCTGTCTGTCTCACTTGCTCTCTCTCTCTCTCTCTTGCTCTCTGTCTTATACAAATATATGTGCACAAGCAAACACACCTACACATGTGTATGTGAGTATGCATGTGCAAATATACAAGGATATTAGTGCTAACTCATAAACACACTCACATATGCAAACACATACATGCACACACACACACACACACACACACACACACACACACACACACACACACTTGCACATCCATTCACTGTATGCACATCATGTCATGTATGCAAGCATGTGTGTGTACACGCACACACACACACACACACACACACACACACACACACACACACACACCATTTTCCTACTTTTCTTCTTGGTACTTTGCTAGATGTTCTGTGCGGATGTTGTGTTGATATAGTGCTTTGACAGTTATTGTTTAAAACTCATGTGTGACCCACATGTACTCAGTCGTGCAGTATGATAGAACAGACTTTCATCTTAGTCACCTGTTTCTGCAGAATTGCACTTTGTCACCTGAGGCTAATTTGAGCTTCTGAAGCACAGGGGAAAAAGCAGGGTCAGGTATGACAGCTTCAAGGGTTTTTTCACCCCTTGTCAGAGGCTGCTATTGATGATTGTCAGCCATTCTGCTGTCACTAGATTTATATCAAAGGAAGAATAATTATGCATCTTTGTTGTTCATATGGCGGGTTTGAGATTACTCTTGTGCTGTGCAGAGCTACAGAAAAGAAACACTACCAGCATGACATAAAAGAGAAAAAAATAAACAGTATAGTTGTGGTACCTATCTTTTTAAACTGATTTCCCACCAGTTTTTGAGAATATCTATCTTTAACAGTTAATTGTGGAATTATGAATGTTTTTTTTTTTTGTGGAACAAGTCATCCATTACTGCTGGAATCTTTTAGGTTTTTGTAACGGACTTCAGGTTCTGAAATTGGCAGAAACTGGCTTTGTTCTTTTGTTGTGTGTGTTTCATACTAGAGAGATGTCTGAACTTTTTCTTCTGTTGTGATATGATTTGCACATGAATGTTTTAGCTATACCGAGAGATTCATGCAGCAGGAGGTTTTTGAAATGTACACGTTAGGGTTAGCTGTGAGGAGTTAAATTGTGTCAGTAAGTTGGTGAGCTTCTGCGTGTGTGTGTGTGTGTGTGTGTGTGTGTGTGTGTGTGTGTGTGTGTGCAAGCACATACGTGTGTGTGTATGTGTGTGTGTGTGTGTGTGTGTGTGTGCTTGTGTGCGTGTGTGCATGCATGCATAAAAATCAGACATCAAAAGACAACAGTTAAAGTAAAAGAAATCACGTTGACTCAGTGATTATAGAAAAAAAAACTGCTACTCAAGATTTTGGGGGGGGGGGGGGGGGGGGGGGGCAACAGTGATGTGGTGATGCTGTATATAAAAGTGCACAGGGAAGAAAAAGTGATGTTTGTGAGCAAGACTGTGCTTTGCTTATGGCAGCTTTTGTGTGAAAAATGATTTTTCAATTTTTTTTTAATTCATCACAGTCACGCAGAGTGCTGAGAAACCACTGCTCTTTATCCAGTGCTAGTGTGCCATGTTTCAACAGATGCTCACAATAAGATGTTGTTGTAACAAAAAAAAGAAGTTGGTGGCTTTGTTGATTTTGGTTTGTGTTTTGGTTGTGTTGCTGGCTTAAGTTTAGTTTTCTTGCGTTTTTCTTGGATCAAGAAATAGTGGACATAGTTAGCATATATGTATGTTTGGCAGTGTGTGTGTTTTCATACTGGAAAGGTGTGTATGTGTGGTGGGGGTGGGTAGAAAAGGGAGAGAGGGGGTGAGAGGGGTGGTGAATTGGGATGGGAAGAACACATGTATGAAAGGGAGTGTAGACTATTTCCGGTGATGAACAGATGATGTGTTCATGGGTAGATTGTTGGATGTTGGCCATTTTTCAAACTATGACACCTGACTCGACACTAAAATTCACCTCCCTGTCAGTTTGGAAGGGATGAAAACTGGGCCGTTCAGCCAGACTGTTTGGATGTGACGTACCAGTAGGGAGCTTCAGCTTCTACTACCTGTCATGAAGAAGGGCTTGTTTCTCACCTATTGTTTGAAAGCACGTAACAGCAAGAGGGTTAAAGGCTGTCTGTCCTGTCCAGACTAGAAGAGGGACACATCTCTCTCATCTGCCCTTCCAGATTAGAAGAGGGACCCCCCCCCCCATCTCCCCCCCCCCCCCCCCCCCCCCTCCACCCCTTTCCTTTCTTACACACACACACACACACACACACACACTGCCCACCAGCAAATTGGGGAAAGGGGGGGAAAACCGAGCTTTTTGACCAAAGTTTCAGATATAATATGCCAATAATATAGATCAAGCCACGTCTACCTCTCCTGTGGAGTAGGATTTGTCTTGCGTTTATTTCTAATGGCAGCCTCCCATTTGAAAGCCTGTACACACTAACTAAGATTAGTCAGTCCTACAAAGACCCCAACTATACATGAACACATTGATACTTTTGAAGAATTTGTCATGTTTCTGTGGGCTGATTGTTAAACAGGCAGAACTGGAGTTTGTCGCCACATCCCCCATCCCTGCCCCCTGTGCTTTTGAAGATGTTTTTTTTCTTTTTTTCCATCGTGTTTTCCTTCTGTCAAACATCAAAGTTAATTTGATTAACAGACACTAAAATTTGTTAACAGATCCCAAAGAAATACAAATCTATTTCAACTATATCAGTCTTAATATATGACAGAAAAAGCTGAGTTTGAAAGGAAAGTTATCAGGAGGGAGGAGAGGGGTGAATAGGGGACTCTAAACTAATGATGAGCAATGCTGTTACATGTATGCTGCAAGTCAGACAAGGTGGGAATGGACAGATGTTTGGTTTCAGAACAAAGGCCAGTTGTAGGTTTTGACAAATCATTGCTTTACCATTAATGACTGAAGAAAATGAATTCTCATGTGTATATTGCGTATCGTCACACATACACGCTTTTTGGTATCTGTATTGTACATATATGACTGTGGCAGACAATCCAAGAGACTGTTCTTTGGTATATAATATAAGGGTCTGTACTCTGGTAGAAATTGCATTCCCACATATAGCTGAAGTCTGAGAGTATTTTTTTGCGTGGGGATGGGCAGTCAAACCCAGATTCATGAAAGAAAAAAGTATCAGTGTTTATCTTTGACCTTCTCCATTCCCACTGAGACACACAAGTCAGTCTTTCACATTTGTTACAGAGTATATTGTTGCTATGTTATGCTGAGGCTCGCTTATCAAAGTGGATGAACTATGCATTATTGTTGATCACCTCAGTTTCTTTCCTGTATTTATTAGTATTATTTTTTTGGGGGGTGGGGTGGGGGATGGGGGGGGAGGGCAAGTTACTTGTGATACTGTGAAATAGAGGACATTAGATGATAGGGGTTATTTTTTTTTAAGTACTTTGTTAACATAAATGTTATATGCATGGATGTAGTAGTTGAAATATGAATGTTACTTAGCATGACCAAAGTACTTTATTCAAGGTAAAGAAAATGGAACTGCCCATGAAGAAAGAACTTTTTGCAAATATCAAAAAGGAAAATACTCCCAAGTATATAACTGTAGTACAAGTGTAAGAGGATAATGCAAACTGGTGTGTATTCTATACTTTAAACGCCCTCCGTAAATGTTGTTCTCACGTGAAACACAAAGTTTGATAGAAATGAAAATCATTAAGGTATGCAGTAAGCTGAAGGCATGTCATATTACTATTTGTAATCATAGATAAGAAGATAGTCAACAA
>JADBJO010000145.1:620000-635000 GCA_016801955.1 Conus betulinus | reverse complement strand
AGTCTCCCCATTCTTCTGGTCCTCCTCTCTTCATCTCCCCTGCCCCCTGTCCTTATCTCCCAGTCTCCCCATTCTTCTGATCCTCCTCTCTTCATCTTCCCTGCCCCCTGTCCTTATCCTCCTGTCTCCCATTTCTTCTGGTCCTCTTCTTTTCATCTCCCCTGTCCCCTGTCCTTATCCTCCTGTCTCCCCATTCTTCTGGTCCTCCTCTCTCCCCTGTCCTTATCTCCCATCTCCCAGTCCCCCCATTCTTCTGGTCCTCCTCTCTTCATCTCCCCTGCCCCCTGTCCTTATCTCCCAGTCTCCCCATTCTTCTGGTCCTCCTCTCTTCATCTCCCCTGCCCCCTGTCCTTATCTCCCAGTCTCCCCATTCTTCTGGTCCTCATCTCTTCATCTCCCCTGTCCCCTGTCCTTATCCTCCTCCTCTCCCCCATTCTTCTGGTCCTCTTCTTTTCATCTCCCCTGTCCCCTGTCCTTACCCTCCTGTCTCCCCATTCTTCTGGTCATCTCTTCATCCCCCCTGTCCTTATCTTCCTGTCTTCCCATTCTTCTGGACCTCCTCTCTTCATCCCCACTGTCCCCTGTCCTTATCTTCCTGTCTTCCGATTCTTCTGGTCCTCCTCTCTCTTCATCCCCACTGTGTCCTGTCCTTATCTTCCTGTCTTCCCTCCTGTTCTTCTGGTCCTCCTCTCTTCATCCCCACTGTCCCCTGTCCTTATCTTCCTGTCTTCCGATTCTTCTGGTCCTCCTCTCTTCATCCCCACTGTCCCCTGTCCTTATCCTCCTGTCTCATTCTTTTGGTCCTTCTCTCTTGATTTCCCGTCTCCTGTCCTTATCCTCCTGTCTCCCCATTCTTCTGGTCCTCCTCTCTTCATCTCCCCTGTCCTTATCCTCCTGTCTCCCATGTCCCACCCCCTCTCTCTACCCTTCCCCCCTTTCCCTTTTCTTGGCTCTTCTGAGCCCACTCCACTTCCTCGTCCCCCATATCCACTTCGTCCTAACTTCCCTTGCCTCCTCTACACCCTACCCCCAGTGCTTTGCTGTAGACCTTTCTGAATCCTTTGGAGATGTGATAAAAAGGGTGAAAAGTGTTGGAACAGGGAGTTGGTTCAAGGACCTTAAAACCTATGATCTAGTTCTCTCCTGACTGAGCTATTCCGGCTGACAATAAGCACAGTGTTTTTAATCTTATGTGAATGCCAAAGGCAAGTACGTTTGACTTTCCCTCCGGTCCCAACATTGGTTCGCTTCACCTTAATTGTAGCATTAACAAAAAAAAAAAAAACACAGCGACTAATGCAGTTTGCGATCACAAAAAATGATTTGCTCATGTTTTGCACCTTATGCTTGGCAATCACATAGCAAAATTTGGAGATTAGTGAAAATAGTGGATTTCTATAACCCACAATAAAGAAAGACTTCACATGCACAGGCACACAAACAAAGTGCTTTACATGTTAGATAGATAGATATGTGAATGGATGGCTAGATCTATAATCCTGGTCTTAAAACATACAGATGTGTACGAGTGTGTGTGTACGTGTGTGCATGGTGCCTTCAGCGATTCTTGGAATGGAAGTATTCCTGAAAGTAAACAGCGGCTGAAACAGTGTGGGACGTCAGGAGGTTGTGCAGATACCACAAGTGTATTCACTGATACCAAGATATTGACAAGATGTACAAGTTGTAACAACACAATATCGATGAAAAGGTGCTGGGACTGTGCTGTACTTAACATTCCCCCTGAAAGAAGAGAGCAGAGTGAGCAGTTTGACATGCCATAACGCTGTAGTCCACTTCTCTCACCCTCCATCTGATACCTTGCACATGAAATGTGGGGTGAAAAACGTGCATCTGGTTTCTCAGACACCAAAACACGTGTGCACTTGTTTTTCAGTGGGCATTTTTGTGTGCATTATTGCCTTAATGAATGAGGGGTTTACATTTTGGTGATCAAGCGGATGGTATAGACGGTTTCCCTAGTGAATTCCTGTGTGTGGAAGGTAGGGGGATGGTATAGACTGTTTCCCTTTAGAACTCGTGTGTGTGGAAAGTGAAAGGGTAGTGCATAGACTGCATTCCTTCTGCATTTCCCTTTAAAGGTGCCTTGGGCTCATTCATGTAAGTTATGATGGGGTCAGGGTGGGTATGCAGACACAGATGGATGATGTTGAGAGTCAGGGGGGGTGAGGAGGCTGCAGCCAAGCAGGATGAACATAGAGAGAACAATGATGAAGATTCCTTCTGTTATTCACTAGTTCAGTCTTCAGCTTCCAGACTCAAGGAACTGACTTATAGCAGCTCATGCCTGCACTTCCATGCAAGCTAGCTGGGATCATTTCTGTTCAAAGAAAACTGTCCTTTGATTAACTAGGATGTATATTTAGTATGTAACATATTTGGTCCCATACACATAGTTGGTCCCATGTGGTCCCACAGAAAAACAGAAGAATTTTTCAAAGATTGATTGTACTTGTGTCCAGGTATGTCTGTGAGGGACAAAAACCCACACTGGCACATACAGGCGAATTCTTCACTTTGTAAACTGTTCAGCTAGCCACTACTATTGAATTATCACATCAGCGAAAAAAGTTAGAAAGAAGTTGTGGTTAAGTTCAGTTTCTCAAAACATTCTTGTCATAAAGGGTCAACACTCAGCTGAGCGTAACTCAGTTTCTAACCATTGAATTTGAACATGGTCTCCACTGTTGAAAAGAGCGTTGACAATCTGATGTAGAAAGCACAACAGAAGATGAAAAATGGTGCAGCATGGCTCCCTCTGTCGTGGAGAGTTACTTTCCTTGGTCTGCATACAAGAATGGTGGACTGGAGAGAGGTTAGCTTGAATCAGTGAATGATTGTGCTTTGGTTGGAGGTTCATGTTGATGGCAATGGTCTGTACACATCAGCTTTTTCCCCTGACTGCTGCTAAGCTGAATTTCTACTTAAAAGAGATTAATGTATTGGGTTTTTTGTTAGCATACCTTGGACCCCAACATGAGACTCTCACTGGTGTTGTCTGTAAAATTAAATGTCAGTAACTGTTTACAGCAAAGAAGACTCCACTTTCTTCATTGTTATAAACAAGGAAGAATGTCAGACTTTTTCATTGTTATAGTTCATATTCTCTCTCTCTCTCTCTCTCTCTTTGTCTACCCGTCTCTGTCTGTCTGTCACTGTGTGTGTGTGTGTGTGTGTGTGTGTGTGTGCGGGTGTGTGTGTGTGCGCGTGTGTGTGTGTGTGTGTGTGCACGCATATGTGTGTGTGTGTGTGCGTGTGTGTGTGCGCACGCGTGTGTGTGTGTGAGCAAGTATGTATGCGTCCCTCTTACAGAGTCCCTTCCCTCTTGTCTGTGTTTAACTCTGCATTTGTGCATGCTTGCTTGCGTGTAGGTGTATAGGAAAGGGGGGGGAAGGGGGTTTACACATATTATGTCTGTGAGTGTAAGTGCACAAAATTGATGAGAGCACACCGCAAACTGAGGAGCACAGAAAGTGAAGGAAGGAAAGGGTACATGGGCAGGGACCGGACAGGTGTGCAGTGTGTGTGTTGTGTATGGGCAGTGTGTGTGTTGTGTATGGGGGCACATGATGGGGGAATTGCACAGTAAAGGAGTGTGAGCAAAAGCTAATCACCTAAAATAAGTACAGAGAGTGGAAAGGGGGGGGGGGGGGGGGGGGGGTTGGAGGCAGAATAGACAGGGGGAAGGGGGAGTGGGGTGGAAGGGGTCTGCGTTATGTATGTGTAGAGTTAAATTTGAAAATGCACGTCATAATGACCAGTGGGAGCGGGTTGATGTGAGCCTTGAAAATAGGTGCTGAGTGTGAAATGCCATCTGATGATGGCGTTTGTGTTGGTAACTGCATTTCTATCATGAACTGGCATACTGTGATAGGTGAGCGTTTGATGAAATCAGTCTTTTCTGCTGTTATTGAAGAGTTTACAAAACTTTGATATCAAAGATATTTTCAACATTTTTGAAAGTGATGAATAGTTTTCGTTGATTATTTTTTTGTTTACAAAGTATTGTATATGTAGTGTTGTATTTGTTGTCTTGTTCTTGCTGACAAATAATGCTGTGAGTTTGCTTTTTATTTTCACCTTCATCATTCAGTGCAGACTTACGCTTTGCTCAAAGTGATGCAAAAAGGTTAAGATGAATCTAAAATATGATTGCTTTGTATTGCTCTGGTCCAGTTCATAAATGTGCTCGTGTTGTTTAGAAAAAGTGTTGGAAAGAAAAAAAGATGTAGAATATGAATTTGCTATTCAGGTAATTGTTTAACAAATGGAGACAGACAACTGCTTGGCATTGTTTGGCTGGTTCTTTTTTTTTTTCAGTGTGTGTGTGTGTGTGTATCAGACTCTGTGTGTGTGTGTGTGTGTGTGTGTGTGTGTGTGTGTGTGTGTATATAAATATCAGCTCTGTGTGTGTGTAAAATATGAGACAGTGTGCGTGCGTGTGTGTGTGTATGCGTGTGTGTGTGTGTGTGTGTGTGTGTGTGTGCGCAGAAAAAATTTGTGAGTGCATGCATGTGTTTGTAATAGTATCTCTCTCTGTCATTCTCTCTCTCTGTCTGTCTCCCTCCATATGTTTTATGTACATGTTTAAAGTGTATGTGTACGTGTACATGTTTGTGTGCGCGCACGTGCACGTTTGTGTTAATATGCACGCTATCATCAAGTTTGTAGCCCACTATTCTTGTGTCCTGTTGTTTGTTGACTGCAAACGTCTTCAAATCACATCGTGAACCATATGCAGACTCTACAAATCCTGCAACATGTAGGCCATAATCTGGGCATTGATTTTATGAGGCTTTCCCCCCATTCCCCTTCCGGCCCTCCCCTTTCCTCTCCACACACACCCGCTTTTACTCCTTCAGGCCCGTTTCATATTCTTACTTTTGATTGGTGCAGCAGCCTCATGGAGGTGGCATCACATGTGGATAAGCATGTGTTGTCACTTTTTAGGCCTTAGGCTGCGTAGGTTTTGCCCAAAAGTCACCAGTGCCGACAAAAACATGACCATGTCATGAATGGTGATCCCACCCTCCGCTGCGAGATCAGGAAAGCAGATGGAATGGCTTGCCACAGTTCTCAGCTCACTCCCACCATGAAGGGGGAGAGAAAGTGGACACCCAGACATGCTGAGATGGAGGGCTCTGACCTGGTATGGTCTGCTCACGCCATTTAAAGGGAGTTCACTCCTCTGGAGACTGAGGGGAATAAACTCTGTTGTTGTTTATGCCCACCTTTTGGGTTACTTGGGTGTGATTTGGTTCAGAACACTCAGAGTTGGCAAACGGGGGAAAAAGAAGAGAAAGTTGTTTGGGGAGGTTCTGTTGTGAGTTGTTCTCTGTTTTTATGGTACAAAAAAGACTTAATGGGACCTACTGGAAACTTGCTAGTGTTGGTGTGCACGCCAGTGTGTTTGCTTCTGTTTTTACACTGCCATCACCGCATGTTTTAATGACCTGTGTACATGTATGAATAAACAAAAAGTATGATTATGGTCTAAGATGTAGACTTTTTTCAATGTTGGTTGTATGTGCCTTGAAGTGTCCTGATATGCTCTGTTCTCTTTCATGTTTGAACAGGATCAGCCCAGAGCATTGTGAGATGCCATAAGTTCAATGAACCAGTCCATATCAGCATGGGAGCAATCTCAATGACGAGTTGTTTCACCCATTCTGATTGGTGTGTGTGTGTGCGCAGAGACATCAGCACAGTCGCAAGGGCTTTAAGTACAACCCTGTCCGCCTCCGGCTACCAGCCGCCACACCATTTGCCACCCTCAGCGCTCCTAGCCCAGCGACCAATCACCAGCCAGCCGACAGCACTTCTAGCGGGGTCACCATCCCAGACCAGATAGCTGCCTGAATCAGCACCTTCCCAGCATCCCTTGCGTCTGTCTCATCTTTGTCTCAGCTCTGACCAGTCAGGTTGATGTTGTTGGGCACGCTGAGAGCACAGTGGTTAGGAGAGGGTTGTCAGTGCCCTAGAGGCAGTCTTGATCTCAGCGGTCGATTTTTCGTGATTTTCGTGACTGGTCAAACTTGCCTTCATGATAGAAGCTTTCGGTCCGTAGCGAGCATGTCTCAAACTAGGATTTGCCATGTGAATCCAGTGATATGATGTCCTGCATCTTCATTGCAGATTCTTTCAACCTGTGATAGTACGTTTCCTTAACACTGGAGTCTAGGGGCCTTCTAAATTCTATATTTTATGCTGATTTTCACTTTAAAAAAAAAAATTCATTCCTTAGCTCAAGGTGAATATAACAATACTTCTGATGACTGTGATTACCCAGTTTAATGCATATCTGACTCAGTTGCTCAAACCCATTGGCCTGATCAACCTCAAAGAAACATAGAAAAACCAGTGCACACAGTAAAATACAAATCCAAAATCAGAAATTCAAACACAGCGCCAGCCTACAGTTGACATTCTGAGGGAAATTGTGCAAGGGAGATAGGCTTGAAAACGTGGTCCTAACTGAAAATAATTGAGGCTGACAAGTGATTTGGTCCATTCTTGCTATCCGATTTGTTGGCTGGAGTGTGATAGCCATCTTGATTTGAGTTTCCTTGTGAGTCGTCTGGAATGAGTTAAAAACTATATTATTTGTAAGTTTTTTTTTTTTCAAATCAGAATAATATTTCTTATCAGGATAGTCACCATGCAACAGCTGTGATCTGGCTCTGTTGACTATAGGGTTGTTCCAGGTATGGAAATATCGAGTGGTCAAGCTACATCCTTGTATTCTCACCTTAGAACACTCGGTCAAAATGATGGCACAGGTAACAAAGACCGTGGGTGCTTAATGAGGACTTTGCAGTAGGGTTGTGAAAAGACTCGCTGGTCGATCATGAATTGATTTGATTATGATAGATAAGCGAGTCAACCAAGGGAAAGAAACAAGACTCACTGGCCGATAACTCGCATGAATTAATTGACTAAGATGATTAAGTGAATCAACAAAGGGAAATAAATAAATACTCAGTGCTTGATAACACACATGAATGATTGACTACGATGAATAAGTGAATCAACAAAGAGAAATAAGTAAGACTCACTGCTTGATAACTCGCATGAATTGATTGACAAAGATGAATAAGTGAGTCAACAAAGGGAGATAAGCCTCACTGCTTGATAACACACATGAAATGATTGACTATGATGATGAAGTGAGACAACCAGGGGAACTAGACAAGACTCACTGGCCAATACACACATGAAATGATGGACTAAGGTGGAGAAGTGAGTCAACCAAGGGAAATAAATCCTTAAACATTGCACTCAGGCTTCTGGACCACCATAAACCTCAGGATCTAGTAAAGACTGGCAAGACAGTGAAAATCAGCATAAAAAAGAAAGGGGGGGGGGGGGGGCTATTCTTGTATCATCTTCATTTCTGCCACTCAACAATTTTGACAGCTTCCATGTGATATTAGCTAAGTATTACCTGTATTCAGAATTCAGTGAGTGTGAAATGAGTGTACATGTATCATGCCGTCTGATCCCAAGTGCTGTGTGATAATGATTTGACAGATATCAGCCTCAAAGGTTCATATTTCCAGAATCCAACCCATGTTTGACATCATATACTCTAACCAAGTTCCAAGTGTGAGAGTGCTGATATTCTGGAATCCACGTTTCTCAGAATTTTGTTGACATAATGTATGTTATGTGCTCCATTCTGTTTCCAGAATCTCCCTCCCATTAGCAGTTTGAATGGGTAAGGGAAGGAACCTACCATTATTGGGGTTTGGGGAGCAGATCTTTGTAATACAGGAATGTTGTCTTTTCTTGTTCTGTTGTGAAGATTTTGTGATGCCTGATCCGTTGCAGAGATGTATTTCATGTGGTTCTTGTTTTTGGGTTCTTCATGTCACTGACAGTTGTAAGTAGGACTTTGTGCAATTCATGTTGCCAACTTTCCTGAGGGCCAAGTGTGTGTGTGTGTGTGTGTGTGTGTGTGTGTGTGTGTGTGTGTGTGTGTGTTTGTGTGCAAGTGTGTGTGTGTGTGTGTGTGTGTGTGTAAACGAGTGAGTTTTTTGTCTTTGTCAACAAGTGTGTGTGAGTGCTGTTCTTAAGTATGTATATAACAAAGTGTGTGTGATGTTTTCACATACATATTTGAACATGTTGATAATGGCAGTCTCTAAAATACAGTGTGCAAACCCATTTTATTTGAAAACATTTGTATTGGGCGAGTTTTTTTTTTTTCCTTCTGAAGACATTACAAATGACTTCACCTCCTTTCAGTGCTGTGCTAATTAAAATCACAAACACTGTAGACAACAGCATCAACTTGCTTTTTTTTTTATTTCAAAATATATGAGTTTAGTAGAGCCTATCATTTATTTGTCATGATTCTTCACAGAGTTTTGTGGAATTAAAAGCTTATCTCCAAGTTTTACATCAGCTACTAAGAACAAGTACTCTCTGTCCGCTACGGAATTCCATCCTCCTTAAAATGTCATAGAGTTTCATAGAGAATAATCTCAAATAAATTTGGTTAAACTTTAAATGATTTTGTGCACTAGGGCAACTGTTGCATAGTTCAGTCATCCCCCAATCCTTTAAGTCCTGTGTGGTATTGCTCTGGGTCTCACACCTCTGCAACTGACAACTGACTGTCTTCATGACGGAAATGCAACTGCACAGTGCTTTTCAGAAAATTTGTTTTAAGGGATGTCCACAAGACTGAATGGGTTTCATGGTATCAGGACTGCCAGTCCAGCAGAGGGCTCCCTAGGCCACTTGATCTTGAGCCAGCACAGCCCAAGTCCATTGTGTACCCTGTAATGAGTTCAGGGTGGTTTAGAGAACAATATGTCAGTCAGCGTGCTGCTGATAGCTGATGAAAACGCATCACCAGATGATGACTTGGTGAGGCTGGCTTTCAGATTGTTCTGTTCCAGCTCTGTGCTGGTGTGGGGAACCAAGGAACCCCTGCTATCGCTGATCTGCTGGCTGGTGATGGGGTTGCTAATTATGCATTTCCCTAAAGGCAGTAGATTTTATTTTTGTTTATTGGGGTAGAGAGAGACAGACATCTGGAGGGTGAAAAGACTTCTGGGGGTCTTTGTCTGAAGTCAGGCAGAGGTTCATGTAGGCTCCTGTCTCTTTTTAACTTTGTCCATGTAGCATCTCTTCTGTGCTGCATGGCTGAGCACTATTGCAAAACTGAGTGGTGAAATCAACCCTGGTTTTTTGCAGTTGAGTTTATCTGAATAATGCTGTTTTGATTTTTTGATGTAACTGCTTTGGATATGACATTTTTTTTTAAAATTTACTATAGCCAAAAGGCCATAAGATTTTCATTCAGCTGGAATGGATTAGAATGAGCAGAAAAAAGTAGGAGACAGTTTTGTTGCAACTATTTTGGGAAGGATCTAGACAGAACCTGAACAAGAGAAGAATTTTTGTGAAGATGGTAACAAGTAAAGTTGGAGCGTCTATCTACCGAGCCTTTTGATTGGCACAGCATTCCATCCCCAGGCCTGCCATCCTCCCACCGTGATGCCTTGTGTTGTGTCTGCATTATCGTTCATATTCCTGAAAGCTTTATATTTGTATTTCTGTTTATTGTGTCATGGAACCAATCATACGTTTATCAGAGCGGAACCAAATGAACTTTTATTCAGTTGAGATCAAGTGCCTGTACCCTGCTTACGGTGTATTATATTGTTTTGCCATAATAATTGACCCTTGTTTTAAACTCAGAAGTTGTGGGTTGTTGTTGTTTAGGTTTTTTTTTTTTTTTTTTTTTTTTGCTGATTGTTATTATTCTGTTATCGTATAGGCTGTATCCTTAAACTGCTGAAAGATGACCCATCTGTGATAAGCAGCATTGTTGTTGAATTCTGTGTACAGTGTCAAACTATATCCTATCTTAGTGATGATGATGATGGGTTTTTTTTTTTTTGTCGGTGAATAAACTGCTGAATCAAATTGTTTATGTGGGGTCTGATGTGAAGGAAATATCGAGGGATGCAAAGTCATCTTTACATAGTGTTAGATTACTGTTATATATATGGTTGGTTGGTCAAGCACATGATCATCATATTTACCTACGCTCTTATGCATGACAAGCGCGCATACTCACATACACTATATAGTATTGTATAGTATTATATTCTTCCTCTCTCTGACAGCCATTTAAGGAGTACTTCTCCTTCCCCTCCTGACAGCCATTTAAGGAGTATTATCTCCTTCCTCTCCTGACACAGCCATTTAAGGAGCATTTCTCCTTCCTCTCCTGACAGCCATTTAAGGAGTATTTATCTCCTTCCTCTCCTGACAGCCATTTAAGAAGTATTATCTCCTTCCTCTCCTGACAGCCATTTAAGGAGTATTATCTCCTTGCTCTCCTGACAGCCATTTAAGGAGTATTATTTCTCCTTCCTCTCCTGACAGCCGTTTAAGGAGTATTATCTCCTTCCTCTCCTGACAGCCATTTAAGGAGTATTATCTCCTTCCTCTCCTGACAGCCGTTTAAGGTATTATCTATCTCCTTGCTGTCCTGACCGCCATTTAAGGAGTATTATCTCCCCCTCCTCTCCTGACAGCCGTTTAAGGAGTATTATCTCCTTGCTGTCCTGACAGCCGTTTAAGGAGTATTATCTCCCTCCTCTCCTGACAGCCATTTAAGGAGTATTATCTCCTTGCTCTTCTGACAGCCATTTAAGGAGTATTATCTCCTTGCTCTCCTGACAGCCATTTAAGGAGTATTATCTCCTTGCTCTCCTGACAGCCATTTAAGGAGTATTTCTCCCTCCTCTCCTGACAGCCATTTAAGGAGTATTATCTCCTTGCTCTCCTGACAGCCATTTAAGGAGTATTATCTCCTTGCTCTCCTGACAGCCATTTAAGGAGTATTATCTCCTTGCTCTCCTGACAGCCATTTAAGGAGTATCTCTCCCTCCTCTCCTGACAGCCATTTAAGGAGTATTATCTCCTTGCTCTCCTGACAGCCATTTAAGGAGTATTATCTCCTTCCTCTCCTGACAGCCATTTAAGGAGTATTATCTACTTCCTCTCCTGACAGCCATTTAAGGAGAATTATCTCCTTCTTCTCTCCTGATAGCCGTTTAAGGAACATTTTCTCCATCCTCTCCTGACAGCCATATAAGGAGTATTTCTCCTTCATCTACTGATAGCCATTTAAGGAGTATTTCTCCTTCCTCTCCTGACAGCATTTAAGGAGTATTTCTCCTTCCTCTCCTGATAGCAATTTACGGAGTATTATCTCCATCCTTTCCTGACAGCCATTTAAGGAGTATTTTCTCCTTCCTCTCCCTGACAGCCATTTTAAGGAGTATTTTCTCCTTCCTCTCCTGACAGCCATTTAAGGAGTATTTTTCTTCATCCTCTCCTGACTCCTGACAGCCATATAAGGAGTATTATCTCCATCCTCTCCTGACAGACGTTTAAGGAGTATTATCTCATCCCTCTCCTTACAGCCGTTTTTAGGAGTAGTAGTATCTCTTTCCTCCGCAGAGAGACATTTAAGCAGTATTGTCTCATTCCCTACTGACAGCCATTTCAATATTACCTCATTCCCAGTTGACCATCTGTCTGGGTAGTATTATTTTTTGTGCTGTTTTCTGTCACTTATTGTAGACGTCTCAAGAAGACCTTTTACTCGAACACTCATCATTTGTCTGTAAGTATTTGTATTGTGTACAAATAAGTGTCGTTTATTAGTCTGTTTTGTGTGTTTTGTATTATGGCCTTGTACGGGTCAGGGGTTGTTTGGTTGTTTAAATTAAAAGATCTGTTCTAGAGTGCGTCAATTCAACACTGGCTGCGTAACAGGAAATCCCCAGCTGAATTAGCGAGTGTCCAATATCTCGAACAGCTCACGAATTTTTTTTTTTTTTTTTTTTTTTTTTTTTATCCCCAGCGGTGAGCTCCTTTCAAACCTTGTCCAGGTTGAACAGAAAAGGCACACAGCAGGGCGCACTGGTTGGCAGGGAGGGGTTGGGTGCTCGTGTCAGGGAGGAGAAGGAAAAAGGGGTGGAGGGGGGATGAGCAGGAGGTGGGAGTGAAAGGGGAGGAGGAAGAGGGGGAGGGGGGGGCAGCAGGGCACTGTACAACTTCGTCAGCCCACTTGTATGCCTTCATGGATTCAAAGACCGTATCCTGATGTCAGTATGCAGAGCCGGTTTTCCTTCAGCGGCAGCCTTTAGCGCCGAATTCGCAGTCACATATTGTAGGTTGTGGGTTTGAATCCCGATTGGACTCGGCTTGACCATGTAAAGTGTTGTCGTTCTGGTGGTGTGAGGAGTGTTAGACTCCTCGAGTTCCACTGCTTTCTTGCCATCTCGTCTGTATGGTAAACGCTAGGTGTGTGTGTGTGTGTGTGTGAGTGTGTGTGTGTGAGTGTGTGTGTGTGTGTGTGTGTGTGTGTGTGTGTGTAAGGATTGGGTCATCGACAGGACAGATATAAGACACATTCAGACATCGCAGACGCGAGTGCGTCCCCCTCCCCCTCCCCACCCCTTACACACACACACACACACACACACACACACACACACACACACACACACACACACACGCTCGTATAACATCACATAACTTTGTGAGAAGATGTAAAATGAAACTGCTACTACTACTACTACTACTTCTGACTGACTGAAACCCAGTTACTGTCAGATTAACATATTGTTGTACTGACATTTAAAAACCTTAATAAATCAACGAGAAACCAAAATAATACAAAGTCACATTTGTATGACATGGAAATCATACAGGAACGTTAACAGGGAACATTTAACATTTATAAGTAAGATAATAAAAATCAGAAATTGTGATAATAAAACAAAGTACGTCTTAACTGTACTGAATTGAAAATTGAAAATCTCTCTCTCTCTCTCTCTCTCTCTCTCTCTCTCTCTCTCTCTCACACACACACACACACACACACACACACACACACACAAACACAGATCACCACACACACACCACACACACACACACACACACACATACACAAACAAAAGACCCACACTTCTCTTTCCCCCTACTCACACGTATGCAGAAACTCTCTCTCTCTCTCTCTCTCTCTCTCTCTCTCTCTCTCTCTCTCTCTCTCTCTCTGTCTCTAGCGTGCGCACAGCATACGCAAAACTTTCATAAATGGAATAATGCGACCTAGTACACGTGAGAGTCGGACAGCTATGTTATGTAACAATTCTTTGCTCTACGTGTACATTGGACCAATAAACCAAAAAGAAACAAACAGAAAAAAAAAACAACTGACCAAAAGCACTTTGGATCAGAGAGAAAGAAAGCAGTATCATGAAGCTGCCATTCAGGAGAACAGATGGGATGTTTCTGCCCCCAGCAGTCATTGTATAATCCGTCAGGTTCTTTTTTTTTTTTTTTTTTTTTTTTTTTTTTTTCACGTTCACAGCATTCCATGGTGACTTATAAACATCAAGACAACCAGGTCGCAGGCCTTCACGTTCACAGCATTCCATGTGACTTATATAAACATCAAGACAACCAGGTCGCAGGCCTTCACGTTCACAGCATTCCATGGTGACTTATAAACATCAAGGTAACCACGCGTCGGTAACATAGCGCGAAAAGTGTTGCCTTATTTATCATCCCAAGGATTGGAGAGGAATTGAGAGGACTGAGGGAAAATGAGTTGGATGGGGAAAGGAGGGAAAAGGATAAAAACTGGGGCGGTGTGTGTGTGTGTGTGCGAGTGTGTGTGTGTGTGTGTGTGTGGAGGAGGAGGTGGGGGTGGAGGACAGTTGGGCGGACAGTTGGGAGAGAGAGAAGGGAAAATCGGATGTGAATCTTATCACTAGCGAGGTATTGTTGATCACCCTCACCATCAGTGTTCTCTGGCTTCAGACCACCGCTCGTAGCAGGCTTCAGAGAGAAGTCAACAGTGCAACCTGCATTCATTCTTTTTTTTTTCTTTAAATATTTTCTTTGACCGTTGTAGAGACTTTTTTTTTTCGCATCACAAATTTTTTTTTTAACAATGCAATACAATACAATTAGTACAAACAATGCAATGCAGCACAAAGCAATCAAATACAGCACAGCATAATACAGTATGATATGATACAATACAACGTAGAACACATATACTTGTAGAATTAATGACACCACAAGTGTGTTCTGCATTATACAATATAGGACAGCTACAAAAGTAGATATTTGTGTGTGTGTGTGTGCAGTCGATACCAATGAGGTTAGATTTCACCCATCTCCCCCCCCCCCCCCCCCCCCCCCCCTCCAGCAGATGATCCGTACATCCCCACACAGTTGTCCATGTACTGAAAGGCGAGGGGAAAAAAAATTAGCGCGCGCTGCAGGGAGTGCACACACCGAGAAAGGGAGAAAAAGAATGGGGAGGATTGGGGAAGGGGAAGGGGGGGGGGGGGGGGGGGGGGGGCGGAATGGGGGGGGGGGGGGGAGAATTTTAAGTAGTCTCACGAGTAGCCTCTTCCCCTACAAAGACGCCTCTGTAGAGAAAAAAAAAGGGGGGTCTACAAGGAAGTCACGAGGAAAGACCAAAAGCAAGACAATCCGTCAGGTTCTATTCAGAATCGAAATTTATTACACAGAATACGGGTGGATGGTCGGTTAAGAAGTTTTTTTTTTTTTTTTTTTTTTTTTTTAGAACCATCTCCTTTGTGTGTCTGTGGTCAAAAACTTAATGTATCTCATTTTTTACTTGAATGTTCCATGACAAAAGCGTATTTTCAGTGCCTCCATGATAAAATTTTATCTAAAAATCTACCTTTAACATTGCATAGTGTTTTTTTTGTGTCCCAACCCAGAAGATGGGTGGAGCCCAGCCAGTTAAGCTGTACATCTGATGAAGTCTCATCCACTTGGCACATTTTTTTTTTTACCACTACTACTGCTGCTGCTGCTACTACTACTAAAAAAACTACTACACACAACACACAACGCACACATTTTATCATATACATCTTTCCCTCTCCCTCCCTTTCACAC
>JADBJO010000145.1:552500-615000 GCA_016801955.1 Conus betulinus | reverse complement strand
AAATGAAGTGTCCGAGTTTTAGGCCTATACCTCCACAAAGAAAGAAAGAAAAAGAAAGAAAGACAGAGAAAAAAAAAATGAAATGTCCAAGTTTAGGCCTATACCTCACAAAAAGAAAGAAGAAGAAAGAAAAAACAGACAGACAGAAAATGAAATGTCCAAGTTTAGGCCTATACCTCCACAAAGAAAGAAAGAAAAAAGAAGGAAAAAAATGAGATATTTTCGTTGTGCCACATTTCATCTTTTCACCACAAATCGTTAAAACCGGTTCGTCTTTTTTTTTTTTTTTTTAAGCCATCATGTATTCGCCATTTGATCCGAATCGGCAACACACACACACACACACACACACACACACACACACACACACACACACAACACACACACACACACACAGAGAGAGAGAGAGAGAGAGAGAGAGAGAGAGAGAGAGAGAGAGAGAGAGAGAGAGAGAGAGAGAGAGAGAGAGAGAGAGAATTGTGTGTTTAAGCAATTAGGAGATTCTTCTTTTTTTGTTGTATATTTGGCAAAGATTTTTTTTGTCCCTTGATGGAATTTTGAATACTAATTCAGTGAATGACAGTTTTGCTGAATGTTTAATCGAAAGACCAGTGTGTATTTTTCTTTGTTTATTGTTCTATGCCGTTTTCAAGTTACCAAACAATTTTTGCAATTACCTTTAGTAAGTTTATGATATCTAAATCCATACCTGCTCCCACAACCTCTTTCTCTTCTTTTCTTTTCTGTCAAGAACCTCCGTCCCACCACATCCATCTAACTTCTCTCTCTCTCTCTCTCTCTCTCTCTCTCTCTCTCTCTCTCTCTCTCTCTCACACACACACACACACACACACACACACACCAGTTTCTGAAGATTGCAGTCACTCTCAAGTGTGACAAACAGAAAAAAAGCAGTGTCCACATTCCTAGGCCTGGGCCTAGTTGGTGTGTTTGTGTGTGTATGTTTTTTTTTTTTTTTCCAGAATCACGTCTCTCCCCCTTCCATTTGTAGACTATATTTAGCCTACCGCTCTTTGTGCCCACCTACGATTACTACGCCAAACTGGGTCATTTTTGGCATGCGTCATGAAAAAGACAAGCAAGTTCAAAGTTCATACGCAATGATCTTGATTCGTATTGAAGGATACACAGCCCGGTGTACGGTTGGCTCACGCAGTGATTTTTAAACAGTTACGTGTACTTGGAGGGAAACATATTTCTGACGTGAAAAGACATGATTTATGAAAATAAAGAGCCACATTCTTTTCTTCTTCTTTCTTTCATCTCTTCTTTCCCTTGGCAGTTGAGCGCAATGCTCCGCGAAGGTCAAAGAGTCCCCTTGACTGCGGTGGAATCCTATCCGAAATCCGTCCTATGATATTTCTCAAAACAGATAAATATGTCGAAAACTGTTCGTATCCTCATTATCACAGCTACATTTCAGTTATAATTGCAGGTTTTTAGCTCAGTTCGTCATTAGGCCCTACTATTCACAGGGGAAAAAAAAAAAATGTTTTACCCCTTCCTTATCCCTACCGGCCTAGACCAGGGGAAATCTAAATACGCACTAAATCTCACACTTCATACTCAGCCAATTTGTGTCATACATTATATCTTGAGAAATTCAGGAAAAGTGCCCCATATCTTAATTAAAAAAAAAAAAAAAAAAATTCATTCAGAAGGAGGGGGAAAAAGAGGAGAGGCGAAGGTGGGAGGTGTGGGTAGGGGCGAGAAAAAAGGGGAAAAAAAAAATCACATCAATGTTGAATGGGTTCATCCCTGGATGTACACCACATTCATCTCTCCATCAAACCTGAAAAAAAAATCTGTTGTTGTATTTTTTGCGTATTTGGCCGAGACAATCTGAGTGTCCGAGAAACAAACGTGAGTGAAAATATAATCTTCTTGGCGGAAGTGGATTATATGGAAGACAAATACATGCTGGGAAACTTCAGAGTTGAAGGCTCGATGAAGAGGGAGTAAATCGTTTGAACTGCGGGCCTTATGTCAGTGATAGTTTAGCAAATGCACGATTAATTAAAATGCCGGAGACTGTCGGCCTTACGTGCTCTGTCACTGGTCTCTCTCTATATCACTCTATAAGAACTCTCTCTCACATACACACACGCACGCATGCACGCACGCGCACCCACCACCCACCCACCCACACGCGCGCGCGCGCGCGCCCACACACGCACGCACGCACGCACGCAAGCGCACACACGTACACACACATACACGCAGACACACACGCACACACGCACACACACACACACACACACACACACACACACACACACACACACACACACACACAGGTGCAAAACCAAGTTATGCAGTTAAAAACAAGTGCGCTTTCACACTACTACTACTACAAGCACGAATGAACAAATCTGTGGTACATCTACACGAACGAATGAAACAATCTTTCATTTTGAATCTGTTCTGTAATTAGAGAGAGGGGGAGAGAAAGAGAGAGGTAATTTAAGGACATGGATGGAGGAGGGGGGAGGGTTAGAGGGATCGGGTTAGGGGTGGCAGAGCAGGAGTTGGAGCCCGAGGAAAAAGACAATAATGGAAAAAAAAAAAGCAGTCAGAAATTGATAACGGATGATTTAATTTTTCCAGGAGCTAAACTGTACAACATACTGAAATGTCCTTTCAACTCTACACAAGAAGAAAAAAAAAAAAAAAGAAAGAAAAACAACAACAACAACAACAACAAAAGAAAGAAATAAAGAAAGAGAGAAAGTGCGGTATATATAAGAATATTGATGGGAAAAGTAAACATGTAACCTCGGACAAAACGGCCGGGTCGGACAAAACGGCCGGCTACAAACCGATAACTTGCTTATCTGATGATGTGATTGAACGTTTACATTGACGTGGCTTAGCAGCTTGTGTGTGTGTGTGTGTGTGTGTGTGTGTGTGTGTGTGTGTGTGTGTGTGTGTGTGTGTGTGTGTGTGTGTGTGTGACGCAATGCAGTGGACTAGTTGTTCAATGATACTCCCACACCCCACCCCTCCTCCCTTGCTTTCTCACAAAGTCTCACGATTAAGTTCCCTCCCCTAGATGAACCATTTTGAACAGGTTACTTGCCATAAAAGTGGCAGGAATAACAATTGATAACAACGTAAGTGGGCAAGCTCACATAACCTCACTATACAAAGAAAGTTAACAGAAAGTTTATCAAATCTCCAAAATCAAAGGCTTCCTCAACCTGCACTGGACGTAAAAAAAAAAAAAAAAAAAGCACATCAGTGCTCATGTATCATCCTCGTAAATTAAGAAGAAAAAAAATTGTCTTGTCTTGTCCTGTCTCCTCCCTTCATCTGGTTTTCCCCGTTTATCTTTCGTTCTTTATTGCGCACGCGCGCGCGCGCGTGTGTGTACGTGCGTGCATACATGCGCGTGCACGTGTGCGTGCGCGTGCGTTATTCCTTGGTAATCATGTAGTTTGATAAACAATGCTAATGTTTAATAGCGAACAGAGTCAAAAGCTTTTCTAAAATCAAATGAATAATATGAATATGTAAAATTCATGGCCTGTGCGATGACGATACAACAAATAGTCTAATTCTCGCGCTCATGCACTAAGGAACATCTCTTCGCAAAAGTCAGTGCTAATGCTCACACATCTGCTGGAACACTAAAGTAACCAGCGTACCTTGGACATGCAAAACACTGGAAGTATGGGAGTTAGCCAGTATAGCGCTTCATGTGAAAGCAGTTAAAAACAACAACAACAACAACAACTGTTTTACACACACTAAGAAAAATTTCTTTAAAACATAGCCTTCGGTAAATACATAGACGTACCCCCCCCCCCCCCCCCCCCCCCCCCCCCCCCTACGTCTTCGTAAATTATAACACACCGATCGTGATTATGAGAAAGAAGATTAATTACAAGTAGGAGAGCAAACTCCCCTTTCAACATTTTTGAGGAAGCTTAGAGTTATCAACCTTGTCAGCCTGTCAGACGACAAATTCAATTGGAAGAGAGAGAGAGAGAGAGAGAGAGAGATGATGGTAATCTTTATTTCCAAGGGTAACAGATAAGCAAACACATGCTTTTTTTTCATGAGAGAGAGAGAGAGAAGGTTGGTGTTTTAAGTTTTGCAGGTGGGGAACCTGAATGAAGGAATTTATGAGTTTGGACTTAAAAATCTAGGCTAGATAAGTTTTGAATTGCCTTGTAAATGTTAAACCAATATTATAGAGTACTCTCTCCTTTTGCCCCCACTTCAACTCAATCTCTCTCTGTCTGCTTGGCTGTCAGCTTGCTTGTCTTGGTGTCCATGTCTGTATCTCTCTGTCTCTGTCATTCAGTCTGTCTGTCTATCTCTGTCTCAGTCTGTCTCCTTGTCTGCTTTTCTGTTTACCTTTTCGTGAGTCTCTCTATTCTTCCCTCACTGTTTCTGTCTTTCAGTCTCTCGCCATCAGTCTCCCTGTCTGTCTCGGTCACTGCCTCTCAATCCACTCTCCCCCTCCCTCCTCTCCACTCCTCTCTTTCTCTCTTTGTATCACTCACTCTCTGTCTCTGTGTCTGTCTGTCTGTCTGTCTGTCTGTCTCACACACACACACACACACACACACACACACACACACACACACACACACCCACACTCGCACACAGACACCACCACCCCTACCTCTCATACAAACTTCTCCAACCAACCTTTCTATTCTGCACTAAAGATTCACAATCGCATGAGCAATAATTTAGCAGCAGAAAAGTCAGAAAGTCAGGGGGTTGGATGTTATGCGTGTGGTGAACTCTAAATAGAATTTTCCCAATGATCTGTCAAACACGTAATGGACTGTCTAAAGCAGTGGAGAGCACATAGATGTGATGAATTTTTCAAAAGCTGTGGCTAGCTCCTTTTCAGAACTGAATGTTTGTGGGCTCAAATGGTAAGACAGGGACCACACAGCTGACTCTTGGTCACAAAATGAAGAGATATCTGCTGGCATAGCTCAGTTGCTAGAACTGTTTCAGTGCAGGGGAATGTACCCTGTCAGAGGTGACATTAGTTCTGACTCCACTTCCCCAAAGTCCTTCGAATGAGACTATAAACTAAGGCTCTGTGTGTGAACACATGCATGACATCTTGCACACCTGTAAAGTCCCATCACCAGCTTTCAGAAGAGATGTCTACTTTGGCCATTGGTATGGATGACATTCATATGCATAGCATGCACTGAAAGAATGAAAATATGAATGAAAAAAAATGAGTGATTGGCAGACTGAATGACATGGGAAATAACTGAATGTAGTGCCAGCAGGCTGCTCTTCAGCCAACTCGCCCCAGGTTGGCAGCCCATGGTGCAAGGAAGCATGGATCCTAAAGCACTTAGAGCTAGTCTCTAGCCAAGGCTATGTGCTGTATTATAAGTATTCTTAATAATAACATCTCTGAGAGTGTTCTTCAAATTTCCATATTAACTCAGATTGCCAGATTAACACTGTAGGTATGTGCATCTTGCTAATGAAACCTGTAAGAATGGAGTCATATAAAGGGAGGGAGCCATTGTTTGGAGATCAATTCAGTGTACACAAAGAGAAGGATGTTTCAGAAAATGAGTCTCTAAAGGGACTGAGTTTAATTTACTTTAGAGGGTCTTGATTGGGAGTATTCAGTGTATTTCAGTTTGTAGAGCTGCGTGTATTAGGATTTGATATGCTATGAAAAAGCCATGAGAACAAAAGGCCTAGAATTTAGTAACCATGAGAATCCTGTGGATTTGAATCTCACCTTTTCTACCCCTCTGCACAAGAACTTAAGTGGTGGTCTAAGTGGTAGTCTTTTGGATGAGACAATATACCAAGGTATGGCTTAAAACTGTATCTAAAAAAAGAGTGCAGCACAAAAATGGAGTTTCCCTTAGCAACATTGAGTTGAAAAAATACACTTTTACAGGAGAACAGAAACATGCACAGGCAGAAAGAGAAAACAAATGTGGGTGAACATGGAAACTGTAGTGGTAGGCTGGTCTTAGGCAAAGCATCCAGAATGTCACCATAGAAATCTGCTGTGATGGAAGAAGGTATATGCAACAATGCATTACAGCATGATATTGTATCACAGGGTGAGGAGGACATTTGATAATGATTAACTCTGGTTCAGGTAAGTCCACATGTGCGTTAAGAAAGGCTGATCTGTAACAAGAGGAGTAAGATACACTAAAAGTGAAAACTTTTTTCTTTCATCCACAAAGACTTCTTCTTTTTTTTTTTTCTTCTAAAAGTGCGCAGTGGATTGATAACATTAACCATGGAAGAAGTGTGTGATATTAAGGCATTCAAGTATCGTTGAAAAAGTTTGAAAGACGCATGTATGCATGCATGCACACACATACATACACACTAGCTATTTTGATACTTGACATAGTACAACCTCTATCAAAGAAAGTGTATTGAAAACAGAAGAACAGCGCAGGATGTGCCAGTGGCATGCACTTCTTATCTAAGGGAACTAGGAAGTTGAGGAGGATAACTGTGAATTGTATTTGTGATAATATCCAAGTTTCTAGACACATGTACCTAAACTAGGTTGGAGCACACGATCAACTGAAGGGTTGAAAGAACAGGGAGTAACTCAATGTCTGACAAAAAGTTGGTTTACATGCGTTTAGTTTCGTATATGTGAGTATAAGCACTTACCTTGTGCCATCAACGTAAATGTATCTAATCATTGGATTGGAAAATGGTCAAGTACAGAACAAGAAGTTAATAATGGTCTTTAATGTGTGATTTTGTGTTTGTAGGTAAAAGAGGATGAATTCAAACGTCAGAAGAATGAATAAAAAGGGCAGTCCTGTAGCTTTGAAGAAGGGAGGTGGAGCATCTTCAGCTGTGGACAATCCCACCTACGAAGCTGTGAATGCTGAAACGATTTGTAGTGCATTACAACAGGCAGGTGGAGCATCTTCGGCTGTGGACAGTCCCACCTACGAAGCTGGGAATGCTGAAAAAATTGGCAGTGCACAACAACAGGCAGGTGGAGCATCTTCAGGTGTGAAACAATCCCACCTACGGAGCTGTGAATGCTGAAACAATTTGCAGTGCACCGCAACAGTCAGAAGAGAAAGATGGTAACTAGACCACCTTAATTGTTTGTTTGTTTGTTTTAGAGATCAACATTAATATCCTTTCTCTCTATCCATCTTCTTTTGTCTGTTTCTCTCTGAATTGTCTCTTTCTCTCTCTCTCTCTCTCTCTCTCTCTCTCTCTCTCTCTTGATCTTCCTCCATTTCTCTCCGCTTGTTATGAATTACCTGGTTCTTTTTTTTTGTTTGTTTTAAATTTTGTTCACTGTTCTCTGTCATTCTTTGTCTGTATATTCGTCCGTCTGTTCCTCTATCTGTCTCTTACATATTTTATGCGTTTTTTTCATTTTTAATAAAATGCACTTATTTCCTATAAAAATTGTTACATTTTTCATGCAGTATGCTTCAGTTAAGTTACTTGGTTTCATTAATCTTGTACACATTTATGTGAGATAATGTTATTACTTACACTAAAGTTATTGGTGTCAGTGCACACCAAAGCCCTAAAATGTGCAAAAGCTGTTTTTTTATGACAAAATTAACCATGACAAAATGATTTTTATGAAATCATTTAGTATTGAAACGATTTTACTCTGAGACACACACACACACACACACACACAGAGACACACACATGCACGCATGCACGCACGCACGCACGCATGCACGCATGCACACGCACACGCCCACACACACACACACACACACACACACACACACACACACACACACACACACACACACACGTGTGCCCGCACATACACGCACACATACATACACGTGCACACACACATGTATGCAACTACACAGACAGACATACATACACACACACACATTCACACACACACACACACACACACACACACACACGCATGCATGCACGCACACACCACGCACGCACGCATGCACACACACACACACGCATACACACACACATGCACACACACACGCACGCATGCACGCAAAATGAAATCCCACACACAAAACAGGCAATATGAAGGATCATTTAACATCATACCAGATGACTCCAAATGAATATTTTTTTTCCTGTTTTTTTTTTCTGCTTGCATTTCTTTCATTTATTCCCTCTCTTTTTTTTTTGTACCACAGATGGAAGTGGTGTTTACGTCACCATGAAAGTGCCAGTGGGATTGCAGTCACCTGTTCATAGTTCAGGTTCAAATGAAGCATACAAGGAACTGAGAAGTAAGTGGTGATTGTATTGAGTGACATTCAGATTTAATGGTCACACCCACTTTAGTTGATATGGCGACGGGAAAACCTTTTCAGAAGTATGGGGGTAGGAGAGGGAGAAGGGGAGGGGGTGATTATCGTGTATTGCACTGATACCATCAAGTTGGGAAAATCTTTAAAATGGGAATTTTTATGTTGAACATTAGTGTGATTTGAATTCACATTTGACAGCAACCTCAGTGCTTTACCACTGAGGCTTCCAGGGCCCAGTGATCAAAAAAAAAGGAAGTGGTGGTGATGGTGGTGTGTGTTGGATCACACTTGTATTGAACTGATTTGTATGTGGGGCATTGTGTTGTGCCATGTTGCTTTTTAAGGAGGGGGTAGAAATGGGTCATGGTTTTTAGTGTATTTGTTATTGTGCTTGTAATTTTAAAAACCTGTATGGCAAATTCAGTGAAGGCAAGTGGGTCAAGCACAACCAGTCACCTTGTGCGATGTTCTCACCCTGTCCCCTTCATCCTCCACCTCCACTCCCACCCCACCTGCCTCCCACCTCCCTTCCCCTCCACTCCAGCAGTTTCTAATCCTAGCATGTTGTGGCTGTTGGCCGCTTCACACGCAGTACTGCTTCTCTAAATAGCTGATTCCCTTTCTTTTTCTTTTCTGTGTGTCTTTCTTACACCTTTTCTTGGGAACAAGTCCCTCCACCCTCTCCACAACCCCCATCTCCCACCCCTGCCCTCCCTGATTCCAAACTGAAGAGTAGCAGAACCATCAACAGGTCTAGTACCCTAGTGCCTTGGGAACTCAGCACATTAATTGTACTGTGATCGTTCAACTCAGTGAAAAATGATGAAAATAGATAAGGGCACATTTCATGACTGTTGTCATTGATTTTGCTTTACTACTGTGGGTAAAGAGCAGGTCATGACATGGGGCTGTGGCTGTTGGATATTTTTTTGTTTTTGCTGACATTTGTTGTCTTAAGAACACTGGGTGATACTTTTTGGCACCACTGTCTGGCAACATCTGTGATGCAATCACTGTTTTGGGGAATATGATATTGGTCTGACGTTTCGTGCTATATCCAGAAGGGAGGTCTGAGACTGGCCTTTTAGATTCAAGACTGAACTTTGTAAGTCTTGGCATTTACATACATCTGGTATTCTGCTTCTTTCAACCCTGATGTGTGTATGTGGTTGGCTTGGCTATGGTTAGCCTGATTTGACTCAGAATGGGGCAGCATTCAGTGTGGTGGAAATGGTGATGAAGATGTTTGGTGGGTGTGTTAGGGGAAATTTGCAT
Organism: Conus betulinus; assembly: GCA_016801955.1. Lineage (NCBI taxonomy): Eukaryota > Metazoa > Mollusca > Gastropoda > Neogastropoda > Conidae > Conus > Conus betulinus. The sequence goes on along the minus strand of JADBJO010000145.1, from coordinate 605,446 downwards.
GCCTTTCTGAGAATATTGGATCAGTTAAAAAAAAAGCAATTATTTGCTTCATTCATACTTGAAAAAAAAAAAAAACCTTTTTATACTAAGGACCGCATATCTGGTCCTTATGTTTACAATCTTTGTATACTAAGGACTGCATACACACTCCAAAGCTTTGGAATTTTTCTCCGAAGTGAGCAAACCTTTGGTACAAAAATACTTGTTACAGATAGCTCCTGCATACTAATTAGAGTGCAGGCACACTGGTACTTAAGCTTTTGTGAGCTGGATGCTAGCTAGCAGATGCTTTCCACACCATGTCACCAGTTCGGTTTGGCTTGACGTGGCAACAAGCCTCATCTGCTACTCTGTCAAGCATGCCTGGTGAAAGGAAACACTGCAAACTGCTGTTATAATGTGACCGAAGCCCATGAATTGTTGCAAACAGTTGAATAATTTCAGGGCATGAAACCAGTTAATGTAAATTATTGTTCATAGGGTGTGTACCACTACTACCCCGCCCCTATCTTTACATGACATGTAAGATCTCATTTTCTTTTTCATGCATACTGTATTGCCAAATAAATAGAAAAATGTCTTTGCGATATTGTTTGTAGTTTCTCAATTATATATAAACAAAACTGAAAAAAAATCACAAGTCTGTGTTTCTTCATTTTTTTTTATTTTTGAAAAGATTTTTAAAAGATATGTATAGAAATGGTTGGTTTCTGGGTGGGTGGGGGGGGGGGGGGGGGGGGGGGGTAAGGGGGAAGGGGAGATAATAGCTAGTATAGAATCAGTTAAGTGTTCACTTACCTAACCTTAACTTTGTTATAAGAATTGAAGAAAACAAATGAAGGAAAAGTATCCTTTATATGCAGGCAGTGCCCCTTTCCCCTGCCTCCTCTTTTCCCTCCATCATTCCTTTCCCTTTCTCCCTTCCAACACCCACCTCCCACCTCCTCCCCTTCACAGTCCCCTGCTTCCATATGCACACACACTCACATTCACTGTCCCACACACACACACACACTCATCACACACACACACACACACACACACACACACACACACACACACACACACACACACACACACACACACACACATACACACACACTCACGCATGCACTCACACACAGACAGAGTCTATCCTTTATTTTCTCAGACCACAGACCTGCTACAGTATTTTCCATTCGTTTGTCACTTTTCATTCATCATCTATATGAGTTTTGTTAATGATTTTTTTTTATGCATCTGTCAGGCTGCTGATTCACGCACAAATATTTACACATGCATGCATGAATACAGCCAATACTCCATTACACAACATGCATCCAACTCCACACAAATCACAAGGCGCTAAACACCAGGTTTTAAAAGTTAATTTCCCCCAGTACCTCCTCTTCTCCCATTTTCATACACAGCAGTGGTGGGGTTTATTATATACCGTCTGTTCACAGGTCATAGTTTGCTTTATATTCCTCCTGGGGTCAGTTCATCACAAATATCAGTACCTTCATTCCTCTTCATTCAATCACGAACGTCTATGGTGGACATCATACATGTTTCCACCTACCCTTTTCACTGGGTTTCCCCAGAGCATAACTCTATGGCGATCTCCGACTTCGCCTCTGCACGTTTGGACAGCATACCAACTATCTCTGGCTGTCTCTGGCTGTTCCTTCCGACATCTTTCTGGTAGGGGGGTATGGCTCCCGTAGCTCACCCGACTCTCCCTCCAGTCACAGCCTCGTACTTTACTACCGCTACCATAACGGCGTAGCTAGAAAACAAAATAAGCTATGATGACTATACTGCACACAGTTAGCAGCAATCCAACATAAACACTTTTACAAAAATAATTTCGATTCCCAATTTCACGATCGAAATGGATAAAATAAAAACAAAGACTGGAACTTTCATAGTTCCTTAAAATTGTATCAAATACTTACTCTATCTGAATCATTTCCTAGCAAAATACATGCGTAAGCATGTTACAGACTCATGTCTGTATTAAATGGACCTGACAGTCGGCAGCCTCTTTTTTTCATTCTCTCAGCGCTGTTGCTCGAATCTCTCTTCACACTCACTTCCAATGTATTTAGCTTTTTTACCCAATTTTTCTTAACACAACTCACATTCAAAACAAAGGAAGTGACCTGCCCTTTAAGAACGACAATCCTACGCCGTTTCCTTTTCACACACACACATTTAACTCCCTTCACTCGCGCTTAACCTTTCAACTACACAGGCGCTTAAAATTTTTCTTTCCGTGTGCCTGACAGCATTTTTTTTTTTTTTCATTTTTTTTTTTCATTTTTTTTTTTACACAATTCAGTTACAACAAAATCAGTGGAATGGCATATATGTACTCAGCAATCCACCCGAAGGATGTCAGTGCTCGTTGCTTTGCGTAGTTTCTTGACAGAAGGGATCACTTTTGAATGTGAAGTGCCTATTTAACTGGCTAGGCAATGACAGGAATGCCAGTGAGACTGAGATCCACAATCAAAAACAGTTGTGACCAGACATAACAAAATCTTTTGTTATGATTCATCAGAAAGCCATATTCTTTACTGACTTTAATTCCTGTCCATATAACTGATTTTTGCAATACTTCAGATAGTTGGGTAAACAACTGAAATGTATGCATTAAATGAATTTTAGAATATAGTCTGTTCTAATTGCCACATTTGGTGGTGTTGATTTCAGGACACACAGTTTTGCCCTGGTCAACAAAGATAAAAACGTGTTCGTCCGTACCCGATCGTACCAGAGAGCTGAAGACCTCCTAACCCTCCATCGGATTGTGCTCCTCCGGGGAACTCCAGCCTCAGGAAAGTCTGCCATTGGCCTGTCTCTGCTACGCCATTTTACCACAAAAAGCTATGCCCCGCTGGTCATGCAGAACTGTCAGGAGTGGAGAAGTCATGTGCGACGGGGTAAAAAGCAAAGTGTACTGCTGGACTGTGTCTTTGGTGAGGTGAGTTGTGTTTTTGCTGATTTTGGGGACCTGACTGACTCAGTGGTGTAGCATTGTATTTTTTATTCAAGGGCCTGGTTGTAATCCCTGCTTGATTATTTTTTTCTTTGAAGCCAGTAGTTGTGCAGACTCCAAGCCCCTGTAAGTCCTTAAAACTGATGTCCCAGTATGTGAATGCATGAAAACTTGTGATAAAAAAGGAAAAAGTTTAGTGTGCTTGTTAAAGCTCTTTCCACCTATGGTGTGCTGGGGGTTTAATTGAAAAATTAAACTAGAGTTACGTAGAAAGGTGACGTTTAATTTGAGTTATTTAGAGTCTATCGTAAGGAGGGAGGAGTTGCGTGAGTATCAGTGCACGTGCCAGCCAAGAGTAGTCAGTGTTTGGAACTGCAAATAGTCACTAGATTATTTGGGAAGGTGAACAAAATTTTCACTAGACTTACCACAGTGGTGACTTTGAATATTCAGAACCTACAGAGGGAGTGCATGTGACTCCTCCCCTCCTTATGATCAAATTAAACATCACCTTTCTACGTAAGTCTAGTTTAATTTTTCAATTGTTTATCACCTCTCATCAGTCATACGGAGTCACGAGAGATTTTAGAGCATCTAGTGACTACGCAGCGTTTCACATGATTGTAAAAACAAATTGCAGTTATCAGTTCATGTACATCAGTTTAATCAGATTCAGTACAGGTGAATATCACCAAAAAAATAACATGTTTAACACAAACTTGAAACATTTCAATTCAATTACATCACTGTCAACTTATTCCAACTGCAGTGCCTACTGGTTTGCATCCACATGAAATTAAGTGCAGAATATTTGGAAAATACACTCCCCAGAGAGTCTGAAATTTGCAAGTACAAACTGTACAGAAGTCACGACTTCTTAACAAACTTGTCCAATACTGTCTGTCCAAAATTAGGCTTAGTCAGCACCACTTTCTTATAAAACTTTGTGAAGGCATTTTCTGCCGACCATCCAGCCGCTTTGATGATGATGGCAAGGCTCACTCCTTCACTTGCAGCAGCTGAACAACTCGCGGCGCGCGTTGTGTGTGTGCCGTATGTCTTTGTGTCCACTCCTGCCGCAGCCAGTACTTGTTTGACTCACCGAGAAATGTGTTTCTTGAAATGGGTGGGCTCTATAAGAGATATAACAGTGATGATGTTTGTTTATTCTGGAAGCAAACAAATCAATTTCAAAGGAAATCTGCAACTTGTTGACCGCATCTGTCAACACAGTACTGTCCAGTTTCCCACTCTGCATCCACATTAATTTTCCTTGATTCTTCATTTGCAGCCGTATTGTCTTTCCCTGGGATGTGGTATGCACTCAGCCATACATTTCTGTCCACAGCTCACCACCAGATAGTGGCTGTCATCTCATTACAGCTGTCAGAGTGGCTTGTGCCCATGTTGTTAATACAGGCTACTGCTGTGGAATTATCAGTCAACAGGCACACATATTTTTTCCATCAAGATCTGCCGGAAGCACTTCAGTGCGAATTAAGCTGCTTAAGTTCAAGGTAATTAATGTGGAAGCAAGCTTCATCTGGCAGCCACAATCCTCCAGAGTTCTTTGTCTCACATGCACATCGCCACCCCTGTCATACTGGCATCTGATGTGACAGTACCATCAAAATCTGGATGTGTGATGTCACTGTAAGCAGTATCTACATTATTTATCCACCACTTAAGTTCTTCTTTAGATTGTGGTGTTAGTGTGGTATATCCATCAAAATTTCCCTTTGTTTGTCTCAGTGCAGCTTTTTTTTTTTGCCATCTAAGTGACGATAATGTAGGGGCCCAAATTTCACTGCAGGAAAACTTGCCACCATTTTCCCAATAACGTTGGCTAGTTCTCTGATAATTAGTTTTTTGGCTTTCAGTAGCTGGACACAGCCGTGTTTCAGTTGTCTTTCCTTTCAGGTGTCAAAGTGACTGTCATTGTTCTGGAATCAATAATCACCCCTAGATACTGAATAACCTGGATTGGTTTAGAGCTGATTTCTCTTGGTGTACAATGAAGCTGAGTGAAACAAAAAAGCTGCTCTGTGGCTTGGATATTCTCTGTGCATTCTGCTTCTGATTCTTCAAGGAGAAGAGAATCTTCTAGAAAGTTGGTGGAGACATGATTTTCTTGTCTCAGTTTGGCAAAGACAGGTTTCAACATTTTGGTAAATTTTCTTTGGGCAAGAGCCAGACCCTTTAGCATGCAGTTAAATTCCCAGAGTTGGCCTCTCCATCTGAATCCGAAATACTTTCCTATGCGCTTGTGCAATGGGGATGGAGTAATAGGCATCCTTTAGGTCGATAGAAGCCTTGAAACAAAAAGGTGTCACTAACTTCAGTGCAACATGCAATGTATCCATTTTGAAATGGGTGATAAGTAATATCTTGATTCAATTTTTTCAAATTCAGAATCATGCGGTTTGACCCATCCTTTTTTGGCCTTGTAAACACAGGTGATACATGCTGATCGTGTACAGGTGTACAAGGGGATATAACTCCTTTTGATCCGAGTTTATCCATCTCACAGTCTACAATATTTATTTCCACCTGGTTCAAGTCAGGTTGTGTACTAGCCTGTTAGAACAAGTGTGAGGGGATAACAGAGTGTGTCTCTTCAAATTCCAGTGTGACTCCTTTTATCAGCTGTAATGTTTCTTGGTCTGTTGGAACTGATTCCCATACGGGAAGAAAATATTGGAGCATGCCCCCTTTGAACGTATCCATCTTTGCCGCTGATCCTGCCCTCAGCTGTGGGAGATTTTGATAGTAGGCACTTACCACATTGCTGGTGGGCTGAGTGTGGGTGGAGCTAAGCTTGCCAGTTCCTCTTCTTGGCTGGTTGTACGAACGAGCTCTCACAGTCATACCTGCACCTCTGTGCTTGTAACTCGCATGGCTGGCCCAGTTGCCACTGTACCGATACCACTGCCTGTTGTTTTTCTGCCCTACGAAATGGTTGTTGCTTTTGTACTGCTGGTTTGTAGATGTTCTATATTTTGTTTCCCCCCCCCCCCCAAGCAACAAGAGTATTGCCCAACCGTCCATTTCTTTAGTTTCTTTGAGCGAAGCAGCCAAGTTGTCACCAAACAACCATTTTGTGACTGGCACAGAATCATTGCAAATGCCAGTGATAGAGGGGTGCAAGTGTGAGCATATGGCCTGTCTGTGTCTGAGTGATAGTTGATGTGATGCATGACCCAAGGGAGCAAGGCTGTCTGAGTTCTTTTCGATGGCTGTTTTCATTGTCTTGGATGTCTGTGAGTCAGTGTTGCATCGTGCCCTGAGTATTGTTTGTGTGCTGTCTGTCAAGGCTATTTTTTTGTCAGTGGTTTTTGCACATGTAAGCTTTTGAAGTCAGCTCTTCTGGCCTCTGCTGGGAGACTTTTCCAGATTTCAGGGTTGACTCGCTGCACTATCAGCGCTTTACAGTTTTCTGGCCTTTGATACTTACCGAGCCTGTCTTTCAGTTTGTCCTCTGACAGTCCAGACTGGAAGCACTTGTTGATGATTTGTGCTAGGGAGGAGGAGACTGGTAGTGTTGTCTTCTCACCATCATCAAGATCTTTATCAATTTCTCCATGCAAATATCTTCGTCAGAACCGGCTGCTGAGAGTGTATCATCTATTACCCTCACCTTCAGATTCCAACTCTGACATTGTGCTTTTTGTGAGCAACTTTTTCCCCTTGTCCTGGTTTTTGGATTTGTGCTTTCCTGTCATCTGAATCTGACCTGTCTGGTGACAAAACTCGCTTTCTTTTACCATGTGGTTTTTGTTCACCCAGATGGCTTTGACCAACAATTCTCTGCAGCATGGCTTAAGTCTGTCTAACTGGCTAGACATTTTAGCATCCAGTGACTGCAGATCCGCGAACCCCACCGTCTCAGCCTCTTGCCGCTCGGGGCTCTCCTCTGCCATTGCATCAGTCTCTGCTGACTTTCAGTGTTCAGTCTCTGCTGATATTTTGTCAGTCTTTTGCTGACTATATAAGGGGATGGGATTTACAGTCTCTGCTGGATATCGCCTCTGTTGTCAAGTGTAAATTAGGGCAAATTGGGGGCTTACTGGTGTGTGAGCTTCTGTGATAAAAATAGGCCTAAGCCTGTCGGGTACCGGCCCATGCATGCACATGCTCGATGACGGCCACATAGCAGGCAGGGAACAAGTGAGGGTGAAAAAATCTCAACAATGGTGAACCTGGCGGTTATGTAGGTTGAACACCGAAGAAGAAAGAAGACATAATCATGAAGGTTAATGTGCCAGCTTGATGTTGATTTTGTTGATCTTAATTTAATTTTAATCTCTTTTACAGTATGCAGTCATATCACATCTATAATTTTCTTGTTGTGACGTTATGATCCTTGTTTGTATACTTCAGGTTATTTCCATTGCAATTCAAACCTTGCAGTTTGAGATTCTTGATGCAGAAATGCTACAGAAGCAATCGAACTATCCAGTGACTTCATTTGGATAAACTATTATTTGTTGTTTTTAATGCAAGATGTAAACAACTTTTTGATTAAATAATGTTGATAAAATGTGATAGGTGATGACCATAAAATAGACATTGCTTTTAAACATGAAGTGCACTGCCATGTGTCCCATCATCGACTTATCCACAGTGGTCACTGTCGGCAGGTGAGAGTGGAACAGACCAGGTATGTGGAGTGGCTGCCTTTTTTCATGGACCTGGTGGCTGTGCTGAGGGAAAACCCCAACTGTCTGGTGGTCATCACCCTCCACTCTCACCTCATGGCCCAACTGGACAGGTCAGTGAACCCTCCAGGGAATCCTACATCGAATATTATCCTTTCATTCTTTGGGGGGCAGCTGACATGATTGTACAGCAGTTGATCAAGAAGAATTTCTCCACATAGCTCTTTTTTTTGTCCTTCATCTTCCTTACTCGGTCAGATGATGTTAAGTCTTTTATTTCCCTGTCTCATCTTCCTTGTGTGTTTTCGAAGTGTTGCTTCCTTGCCAGTGACTTGAACCTTTTCCTGTTGCCATCTTTGTACAGGCAATACACACAGAGTCAAAACTGCCCTTCACTGGACAAGCTTTTGCTTTATACTTTTGCTGCATTCACATCTTCATCTTCATCCATTAAACATCCTCAGTCATCATGTTGACTATTCTGACATTATCCATGTCTGTAAACATATTTCAGCAAACTTACTTTGTTCGTAATTGCATCGATATTCAGTTTACAAACCAGAATCAATGACTCAAACTGAAGCTGACAAATCTATGGTCATCTAGTAAAAAGCTTTGCTCAGAATACTTTGAGGACTTTCAAGCCTTGCAAAGCTCTTACACCTTGCAAAGTTCTTGCATATAGGAGAAGATTCTGTGTCCCTAAAGTGGAATATGTTGTTTCGTAAAATGTGTCTCACCACTTAAAGTACTCTTAACTGGGGGTGCCTTGGTCACGAGATGTGACTATAAGAATAGCTGATGGTGGTTTCCATGTCTCCATGTGGAATGTTTGTGTATAGACCAACAACATCGATGGTGATGAGCAATATATATATATGTAGATATACACATACATAGTGATGAAAAATAAGTCTCAACACCGCCCACGGACTTCATTTTTTAAAATTCAAGCTTTCGCCTTTCAAAAGGCTTCTTCAGGAACCCGATGGTACTTTCATCTCCTTGGCTGCAATGACATAAAAACTATTGACGTCATAGTAGACCTGCGGGGGCTGGAATAGCTCAGTGGTAGAGCGCCGGACTCGTAATCTTGGGGTTGCAGGTTTGAATCTCTGCCTGGCCATTTTGGTACAGGGGAATTTTTCCCCCCTTGGAGTTGACATTGGTTCTGACTCCATTTCCCATACAGTCCTTTGAATGAGACTATAAACTGAGGTTCTGAGTGTGAATGCATGCATATCATCTTGCACACACGTAAAATCCCAACACCAACTTTCGGAAGAGAAGGGCCAGTTTGGCCGTTGGTATGGATGACACGTTACATATAGCATGCACCTTCCCCTTAATGGTGGGATAAAAAAACAGTCATACACACAAAACTCCACTGCCTTTGTTGGGTAGATGGGATCAATCCATGCCTGTCTGTGCAGGAAGAGTCCGCAGGAGTGTCAGCCTGTGTATGCAAAAAAAAAAAAAAAAAAAAAAATAGTAGACCAGCATCAATTTAGAAAATACATCACATTATTTTTTTTCTTACTGTAGAGTTTCACCTTTCACTATATCCTATAGAGTCCTATCTTTCACTGTATCTTGTAGAGTCCACCTTTCACTGTACCCTGTAGAGTCCATCCTTCACTGAACTCTGTAGAGTTTCACCTTTCGCTGTATCCTGTAGAATTCACCCTTCACTGTACCCTGTAGAGTCCACCTTTCACTGTACCCTGTAGAGTCCACCTTCCACTGTACCCTGTAGAGTCCACCTTTCACTGTACCCTGTAGAGTCCACCTTCCACTGTACCCTGTAGAGTACACCCTTCACTGTACCCTGTAGAGTGTCACCTTTAACTGTACCCTGTAGAGTCCACCTTTCACTGTACCCTGTAGAGTCCCACCTTTCACTGTACCCAGTAGAGTCCCACCTTTCACGGTACCCTGTAGAGTCCACCTTTCACTTATGCTGTAGAGTCCACCTTCCACTGTACACTGTAGAGTCCACCCTTCCACTGTACCCTGTAGAGTCCACCTTCCACTGTACCCTGTAGAGTCCACCTTTCACTGTACCCTGTAGAGTCCACCTTCCACTGTACATTGTTAAGTCCATCCTTTACTGCACATTGTAGAGTCCACCTTTCACTGTACCCTGTAGAGTCCATCTTCCACTGTACCCTGTAGAGTCCACCTTCCACTGTACCCTGCAGAGTCCACCTTCCACTGTACCCTGCAGAGCCCACCTTCAACTGTACCCTGTAGAATCCACCTTTCACTGTACCCTTTAGAGTCCACCTTCCTTTGTACCCTGTAGAGTCCACCTTCCACTGTAACCTGTAGAGTCCGCCTTCCACTGTACCCTGTTGAGTCCACTTTTCACCATACCCTGTAGACTCCACCTTTCACCATACCCTGTTGAGTCCACCTCCCACTGTACCCTGAAGAGTCCACCTTCCACTGTACCATGAAGAGTCCCACCTTCAGTGTACCCTGTAGAGTCCACCTTTCACTGTACCCTGCAGAGTCCACTTTCCACTGTACCCTGTAGAGTCCCACTTTCTACTGTACTTGTAGAGTCCACCTTCCATTGTACCCTGTAGAGTCCACCTTCCACTGTACCAACGTAATACTGAACCTGTATTTCATTCTGTGCATGCACACACACACACACACTGACTCACACCGACTCGCACACACACACACACAACACACACACACACACACACACACACACACACACACACACACACACACACACACACACACACACACACACACACACTGTGTGTGCACATGCATACGCTCATATATGAACACAAATACGCACTTGCACTCACAAAATAGGAGAGAGAGGTTGATTCTGTACTTAGTTTTACAGCCAGAGTAGCTGCACATCCCACATAACGTTCTATCACAGTTCATTCCTGTTGTTACAGCATGACAAAACCCCATTCCTGTTTCCACAACATCCCTGTAGTGGAATGGGATGACCTCCCACTCACCTCTCAGGAGAAAGAGCAGATGCTCCACAAACACCTGGCCACCAAAAAGATCAAGCCAGACGCCCATGCAGTGCAAGAGATTATCCGTCGTGACTGCAGCGGACCCATCTTTCCTTTGTGCTGTGGGAACTACATCAAAGATTTTTCCAGGAACCAGTACATCAACCTGAGGTATGATCAAGAGGTTTTCTCCACCCCTGGCCTGATGTACGTGGAGTTTTTCTGCATGGTTTTAAAAGACCCTGAAAACTGGAAAGACATTGTGCCCTTGTTGATCCTAGCCATGAACCGAAGCAGTCATGTACTGAGCCATGATGAGCACACGGAAATGAAGCTGAGGATGTTGGGATTGGTCACAATGGACGTGGACATGGAAGAGCTGAAGATGTGGGGAGAGCTGCTCAAGGGATCCATTCTCACCCTGGATATGAAGCAGTTCAGAAACACGGATTTAAGAGATGGTTTCAGTTTTGCTCTCTTTAAGCATCATTCCGTGGAATTGTTCTTGAATGCTTGTGATGTTAAATTTGTTGTTGTTAAGCACGTCCATTTTGACCCCTCCTGCAGAAAAACGGACATCATTATAGATAGCTCTTCTCAGTTCTTTCCTAACCTGCTCCCAGAGAATTTGCCAAGAGATCCTTTATGGTAACATCGTGCAGATGAGCCAGTACTCAGGTTTCAGAATGACAGATTCCTACAAGAATTTGAAGGCTTCCTCCTCCAGAAAAGTTGTTTGAAACCTCTGATGTTGGCACTGGACCATCGCCACAAAATGCCTTTGTTGTACTGGTCTGCCTGGAACTCATCAATGTCCTTGACCAGATGGTGTTTGAAAAACTTCCCACTGAGGGATTATGATCGAGTGGTGAGGCGAACCTTCCTTGCCTGCAGTCTCTTTGGAGAAAAAGTGAACTGCCCCAGAATGGCGCAGATGTTCGAGTGGATGTGTGACAACAAAGAGAACCTGAGAGATGCTGTGTCTACAGTGTCACTTCCTGTGCCTGCTGCTGAGGACATACTGTGTGAGGAGATGAAGACAAGGAGCCGGAGGGTGCTTGATGAACCAGTCCCTCTTCACTTGTGGTCTGTCTGGAAACCCCTGTTCTTTTCCAGACAGGTGGAACCATCAGTGGTATTCACCAGTTTTTGCTTCAAAGAGCAGATGAGGGGGATCCAGGATTCCAAGCCTGCGGACAATGTCAGGAATCCCCCCAAGAAACCACCCAGGTTGTCAACATCCACAGATGGTGCTCCATTTGACCAGACCATCATCAACAGGCGAGGAAAAATGCCACCAGCAGCTAATTCTTTGGTAGACTCAAGAGTCTCACAGCAGTCAGATCTGGCATCTGTGGTGTCCACTACCTCTTCGTCATCATCTGGGATTACCTGTCACCTCGGCAAGCCTCTGACATGTTGAAGCAGGCTGACAATTTGCAAGGCTCCAGTCTGACCACCATCGCTGAAAATGACATGGATGAGGAAGCTGTGGAATTCCCAAGCAGTTCTCAGTATGATAATCTACCTTCTGAAGTCCCTCATGTCGTGAACTCTGCCTTGAAGCCATCTGTCAACGGGACCACCAGCACAAGGTGCCATAAATCGCCATCACCAAAGAGTCTCACATTTTTCCGAGGCGTCATCCGCATTTTCAGCCAACTCTTCTTCTTCATCATCTGGGACTTACATCTCATTAATGCATTTCTCTGAAACGCCCACTCAAGCCAACATGATGCAAGGGTCTAATCTGGCCATCATTGCTGAGAATGATACAGAGCAGGTTGAAGGGGAGTCTCCGGGCCGATCTGAACTTGCCCAAGTCCAGACTGACACAGGCAGAAATACAGAGATGGAGCCATGTGTCAGTAGCAACGTTTCCACCATCTTTTCTAAAAAGAGCAGCACCTTGATGTTCTCCACAGTGGAAGGCTCTGTGCCATCAGGGACACCCCTGCCTCCTAGCATTGTCAAGACCAGTGTGGAAACTGAGGGGGGCAAAGTCATCGTACAACCCATGTGAGTACGTTGTCATCATCATCATCATCACCACCATCATCATCATCATTATTGTGATTATGATCATGATTAATATCATAAGTATTCCATATCAGTACCAGTGTTCCCCATGCTAAAAATGATGAAGGTATCATACTGAGAAAGAGGAAGCATTTTGAAACATAATGATGCGTTGTCTAGAACATGTGTAAATGGAAACAAGAGTGATAATGAAGATAACTCCAAGTAAATGAAGAACAGCATCCATGAGACATCCAGAAGATGAAGAATGCAGTTGTGCTTCATGATTTTTTTTTTTTAGTAGGGTTTGATGAGGAGGCACTTGACAGACAGTGGGCAAAGAAAAATTTTCACATTTTTTTCATATTCTACTGAGCATCATTTCTGTACATATCTCAGGAATTAAAAAAAAAACTGTACAGCTTATGCTGTTGTGCTGAAATTTCAGTGCATGACTTTCAGCAGAAAGGGGCACTATATCTCTGATATAATGTGGGGTGGAACACTGTCAGTAGGTTTTAGAGGTGCCATATCGGGTACTCAGACAATCAGGGATCTTCTCAGCCCTTTGTCCTCAGTCAAGGCGAAAGAGTAGAAGGGTTTCAGTCAATCCTGTTCTTTATGTGGGCAATTCTGAATATCTGTGGTCTGTTTCTGGGATATCCATCCTTCACTGTACCCTGTAGATGGTTAGGGCAGGGGGTCATTGTGGAATGAATGCCCCGACCAGGCGAGTTAACAGTATGTGATAACTGCACTGAGAAGTTCTTGTCTGCCAGCCAACATGTTGACTGCTTGACTTAGTCCTTTGTCTAACATTCCTTGTGCGAGAGGCAGAAATTCTGTCTTCTTGTGTAGTAGTTCTGCTGGGAACCTGGACGTGGTCAACTCCTACTCCACCAGAGAAGAAAGAATAATGCTGTGGCTACTTGGGATTGATTGCTAAATATCCAGGCTGAGAGATGAAAACATCAGTAATTTGGGCAACACTGTCAGAGACACAGCTTATGTGAATGGTTTTGGTCTTCCCATTTTGATTCCATCATGCTCTCCACAACTGTGGGTGGGAGCTTGCTGCAACAAACCTTACAAATATATACTTCTGATGGGACTTGAACCAACAACCTCCCATCTCATGACCTCTGACTGTGGCAGCCTGCAGCCCAAGATGCTAACCACTACTAAACTAGTTGTATTTGATTCAATGTCAAATGTCGTTCGTCAGAGTCAAAGCAACAGTTGTCAGACTGAGTATGCACAGTGTGCATTTCTTTTGTTTTGTTTGTTGTTTTTTTTTTTCAGTCAGAAACTGTGTACGCTCCAGGTGAACAATGCGCTTTCATTTTTTTTCCACCTGCCAGTGTGAACAAAGACCTGTCAGCATATAAATGTTTGTTTGTCAATGGTAATGACATGAAAAGTTCTTACACAGACAGTTGTTTGTATTTGAGTGGATACATGTATTAGAGTCTGTCTGTGATTTAATGAAAACGTGTACAGGTAAAACATTCTGTTGGAGAAGGTTGTTCTTTTTGGAATGAATACATGTATCCAAATCTGTGTGCATGCTGATTGTTCTTATTCTTGAAAAATAGCTGGAAGTCATGTGGATTCAATTATTGCTTGACAGCTGTGCCCGATGGTACACGTTCCTTCGCCTGGTGTCCTTGTGTGAGGTGGATGAGGTGAACCGAGAGGGTTATGTTCTCCTGCACACAGCAGCCTTCAATGGGGAGGTAAATGTAGTGCAATACCTGGGTGACAGTGGAGCAGATTTGGCCAATCTGACCCTGCAAGGCAACACTGCCCTCACCAAGGCTGTTGACCGCAATCAGGTCAGTATTCTTTCTCGCTCTTTGTATGCGCGTGCATGTGTGTGTGTGTGTGTGTGTGTGTGTGTGTGTGTGTAATTAGATTGAACTTTTATCTTCTTCCACATTCCTGCTTTCATTTAATTGTCCATTTTCTTTCTGACAAGCAGTTTGGGGGTCATATGGACAGGAGAGGGCAGTTCGAAGAGTTGATTTGCCCTTGTTATGCTTCTACCTTGTCTGCTTCTTGTTTTGTCCTTCATGGGTTTGCCTGCTGAACAAAAAATTGTTGTATTGGTTTTCTGAAGTTTGTTGCATGTATGTGAAAGAGACAAGCAAGGGGCGACATCGAGACATGTCCATCCCATGGACCTGACAGTCCAGTGTAGATCCTGGCTGAAAAGTCTTCACGCTGGGAGTCATGGAGCATGGCCCACCCCTTTAGTGTCACCTGTAGAGCATCATCAGATACCTGAACAGCCAATGAGGCTGAGGTTTCACATGCGTCTGTTGGTGTGTGAGTCTGTCAGTGAGATTATGTGAGAACTAGAATGGAGTTTTCATGAAATTTGGTGGAAACATGGAACGTGGCCCATGGGGGAACCAAATAAATTTTGGTGGAGGTCCAGTGCAAAGGGTGGATCCTGGATTTTTTTTTTTTTTCCACTTTCTGTAACATGTAGGTGGATTTTTTTTTGTGTGGACATTCTTGAAAATATTTAAGAAACAATGCACAGATATTGAAGAAAACAAATCAGACTTACTGGGTGTATTTTCAGAATTTTGTGTGGATCAGGATTACAACCAGGATCTGTAAGGAAAACATCATTCATACAGGAAGAGGGACAGGAAACTCTGACCTTGATAGAAAATGTGCGCTTTCCTGAGTGCTCTTGTCATTCTTCTCTTTCTTTATTTCTTGCTTTTCTTATCTTTTTCTAAACTGCCTCTTTTTTCATGCCTTCTCAGATGGATGGCTCACAGCGCTGTTCCCTCTGGCTCACTTCTATACAGCCACACCTAGGTTTGTCTTATTGCTGTTCCAGTGTCAAAAATCCACAGGGAGCTTTCAGTATTACACTGTCTTCAGGATATCTATCAGAGGCGATACAGCATTACTGCTGGGTCACTGTTGTGTGACGTTGTGTTAGTTTTATCAAGGATGAGTCCCTGTGTGCAGCTTAGTCTACACTTTCTACACCACATCTGTCAAACATCTGGTCAAAGTTCAAAAAGGTTTGATTGAGAAATTACCAAACGAAGGAAAGAAATAGAAAAATGAATAAAAATAATGAGTTGGAATTCAAGTATGAAATTGAACCGATGCCTGACTTAAGCATAAACCCTGATTAGATCTTTGGTCTTGCTGATGATTTCCTCCCAATACTATCTAAGCAGCAGTGGGCATTCTGTTTTGCCTGTTGAATGTGTGGGTGTCTCTTGGTTTTGGTTCTGAAAGCACTTGATTAATTTATTTGGAATTTTTGGTTCCCACTCTACAAAGAATACTCTTCTCTTTGACCATTCATGAACAAGATATTAGACATGTACATGTACATAATAATTATATGAACATTGTACTAAAATAAAGAAGTATAATCAAACATATACATTAGTGTATTGCAGTGATTTGGTTTCAAAATATGCGAAAGTTAAAGAGGGTGAATTTTATTTCAACCTTTCCTTGCAATTTTTGTCCCACACATACCAGACACTAATTTGAACGACCCCCCTCACATAATTATTTCCTTTTTTCCCTGACTTTCCACTGCTACAGACACGTACACTCACCCACAAACACACACTCACATAGTCATTCAATTTTCTGCTCAAGATTGTTATAAATCTAGAATATGGTATAGTCTGGAGTAGAAGTACTTGATTGGTCTGTATTGTGCATGATGATAAGTATATATACGTACAGGTCTAGAAATTCCTTGATAATTTTTTTGTTACCCTGGGGACAAGTAAAAAGAAAAAATCTACTTCTCTCAATTTTTTAACTTGCTCTCACAAAGTAAAGAGATGACTCATAAAAGTAATGGCCAGAGGTGATCAAAGACCCCAGCAATGCTTATGATGCTGGCCTCGAGGGAAAAATAAAAGGAGTGGATCTGTCGCCTCCACACTGACCTTCACAATGCGTGAAGGTGTTGAGAAACTTTATTCATGCCTTGTGTCACAAAACGCACTCTGCTGAGGCTCCATTTAGATGGAAAGAGGGGGAATTGGGGGCTTGGGCTTGAGGATGTGAGATGGGTTGGGAGTAGGTAGTGGAGGTGTGAAAGTGAAAAGGGGAGGAGGGAAGTGTGGTAGATCTGCACTGAGTTGGACATCTCGGTCATCCTTTTACTGACACAGTCAAAAATTTGATTTCTCATCTGCTCATTGGAGAACGGGAAAGAACATTTCCACTCATCTGCCTGAGGGTTTAGCTGTCTCAGACAATTGGTCGGGCAGGTATTTTTCAGCCCACATTTACATGATATTGTTGCATGCATATCTGCATTGTACTTGCATGGATTATATGTGAGTATAATACATAGAGACGTTCATGTATCTTAGAATAATTGGATCATTCCAGTTTAGAACCTTCTTGCTAAAACAGAAATCCTGTTTGTCCCTAGGTGGCAGTGGTATCTTACCTCCTGGAAGAAGGCAGCAAGCTTTGCAGAAGTCCTCCACGGATCCCGCCGCAGCTCAGAACAGCAGCCGAGACCTCTTCTGGATGATGGGGACGTGCAGCATGTACAACATCTTCAGCAAAATCGTCCAGAAAAGGCGAGGTCAGATGCTGCGTCTTCTCTTCTCCTATGGACTGCGACCCAGAGAAGGTGACATGGAAGGTTTGTTGAGAGAGAGGCAATGTCTGTGGACAATAATGAATTTGTGGTTCGGTTTCTGAAGGAGCACAGGAATGTGACTGCGAATGATGAAGGTGACGCAGAGGGTCCTGTTCATTCTGTTCCTGAATCCTTTGACCCTAATGGTAGACCAGAGGAGAAAGACATGCTGAATGCTGAGGGCAGGAAGAAATGCTCTAAAGGAATCCGTTATTTTCTTGGTTTGTGAAGAGAGCTAGAGAGGGGGAGGAGAAGAAATCTTACGTGTGTGTGTGTGTGTGTGTGTGTGTGTGTGTGTGCGTGTGTGTGCGTGTGTGTGTGTGCGTGTGTGCGTGTGCATGCGTGCTTTGAGGTGGGCTAAAATGGTAGAAGGCCTATGTGAGTGCAAACAAATTTTGTGTGGTTCTTTGTCATGCATGTTGTTTTCTCTTGGGCAGTCACTTGGAACTGAAGTGCAAGCATCTTTTAAAATTTTTTTTGTTCAGTGTCCTTTTACCTGACTGTGCCAGTCTTACTGATGTGCCATACAATGTATTTCCTACCTCATTATTTGCTTTTAGCAACCTGATGGAGACAGTAAATGTGCCCTAGACATATTCCCAAATGAATACTTACTCCATTCACCATATTTAAGAAATAAGAAATTATTTTGTCAATGTGCAAGCCATTTTATGGATTCAGAAAACAGCATTAAAAAAAAACTGTTGGCATTCCACTGACAAAGAGTATCAGTGAAGACAGTGAGAGAAAAACCATGAAGCTCTGTTCTCAACCAAATCCAAGAAGCATGGAAAAGTGTTGAAATATGAATTCTATACTCACTCTGCAGACTGTGATACATGCCTCTCCAATTCTCTTGATCATGCCTTTAGTTGTGAGACTGCTCCATTTTCTGACGGCTTTGAGCTGGGATCTCCCTTCCAGTCAGTGTTCAGTCTTCCTGCTGGAGATATCATTGATACCTTGACTGCTCCATTCCACTTCACCACAGCAGAACTGGTGCCTGCCTGGCCATACAAAACTGTCCCATGTAACGGGCCTCTCTGTGTTGTGGCTGGCAGAATGTTGAGATGATGACACTCAATTTATTTTAAAAAACTGTGTTCGCTGGCTTTCTAGCAGATTTTTGACTGGTATTTGCTGGCTGAGAAAAGTGAATTATCTTGAATAGCCACCATCCTCAGGGCTGGTGCAGTGTCCTATGCTGGTGGCATTATGGCTTGCCTTCACACTTTCTTAGATTGACTGTGCTTTATCGTTAAGTTCTCTTTCCATACTCTTTGCTGATGTCCATCATGCTCCTTTAGATGGACCCTTTCCTTTCAATATTCAACAAGCACCTGTGTCGCAAGCTTTTTCATTGGGGAGACAGTGGGGAGACAACTCGATGTTTCTTTTGCATTTCCATTGCATTTCTATGCACTTTCTTTAAGTCCCAAACGTATTGAAAAGTGTTTTGTTGATCAAGGGTATCTGTATAAGACATTAAAACATTTGTGTGCATGCACACACACACATAACATACACATCACAACACACCACTACACAACACACACCACACACACCACACCACACACACACACCACACACACACACACACACACACACACACACACACACACTTTTACATTTCCATTTGTTTCAGTATTTTGTTAATGCATTACAAACAGTAGAACGAAAACTTGTGGCATAATGTCCATGTTTGTTAAAAAATTTGTACACAAAAAAAAATTCATCAGCATTAAGAAGTATGGTTTTTTAAATCATACTTGCTGAGATAATTTGCTCTATTTTTGAAGAGGTTTAGATCTGTACTTGAATTACATATCTATTGAGCGTGATGTGTTTGTGTACTTCAATTTTTTTGTACGAAAAATACTCAGACACAAGTAACAATTTTGGATCATCTCACAGTGTGTGTGTGTATGTGTGTGTGTGTGTGTGTGTGTGTGTGTGTGTGTGTGTGTGTTTAACTCTTTGTATCAGTCACTGTAATCAAGAGAGACATGCAATTTAAATACTAGGAGGGAAATGAGAGAGAGGCACATGTAAGAGAGAGAGAAGGGGAGGGAGAGTTAAGTGCCATATTGAGAATGATGCACATTCAAATGTTGATAGGGAGAGTGACTGAAAGGAAGATGTACATCTGAATACCATGTAGAGAAATTATGATAGATATCTAAACCTAAGTGCTAATAATTATGCAAGTAATTGTACATTACAATAAAAAAAAAAAAAATGGGTGCCAATATTTGTCATTGCCTAACTTTGTGTTGGATAAATTGTATTCTATCATGTTTGCTGACTTTCGGGGTGGTGGGTGGGATCAGCTTTTTACATTTTGTTTTACAAAAATTAAAATATCATTTTTTGTTTGGAGTTTCTGATGCATGCAATTTTGATTCTCAGTGCTTCTTATCTATTTTTTGTATTTGTGCAAGCTAAAAGCCCAGCCCTGATCTAAATCCATTTGTTAGTGACACGAATAACCAGGTGTGTTTCAGCTCCCATTGACAAGAAAGAAAACTGCCCCACAGAGTTTTTTTTGTTCTAGTGCGGTACATTGGTAAGTGAAATCTGTTCAACCCCTCAACTGTTGAAAATGTATGATGCCTGAATTTCATTTAGTTTTGTTACGTGCCTACAGACAAAGTCCTTTCATACCTTTTGTGTCTGCAGAAACAGGGTAGCAAGATTGCAGCTAGCTGGGACCAATCAAGGAATGGTTTTAGAAATAGTCTACATCGCTTTTATGTTAGATGCAGGTCGCTTGTGATAATGAGGTTTCAGACGAGTCTGAAAGATTTCCTGCGCATTCTGTAGGAGTAGAGCAAAGATCCACATTGGAAGATAGTCAAGTGACACAAAGTTTTTTTTTTTTCCTCAATGTGTTCATTGTGAAGATACACAAGTGAAGTATCTGCACAGTTTTAAGGAAAAAAGAATCAGATAAATGAATGAGGTATATATCTACCCCTCCCCCCCCCCCCCCCCCCCCCCCCTCAGTATTTTTGTGATGTTATTGTATGCTACAATCCATCTTGGGCATGGCAGACTAAAAAGATAGTAAAATGACTATCAGTCAATTAGAGCCACCTCTGCTGAACACTGGAGAGTGAACTCCTTTTGTGAACATGTCCCATATCACATTCAGACTTAGTATCTTCAGTTTTCATGCCTTTTCATGTATAGAGGCTGCCCTAACTCAGAGCTGTCATCAACATGTCAAAGAAATGAGCTAGTACTTTTTATTATGTGAAAATGATGCGATTCTGTCTGCCATATGACCAAGTCATAAAGCAGAAAATGTTCAGAAAGTCTTGGGGCTTGGTGAGTGGATTGTCTGTGTTCATTTCTGTGACATGCTGTTGTCAAAATCTGTGGTCAGAAAACGGAATATAATGAAAAAAAAAAAACTCCATTCCCCTTTCGCCCTGCCCTGTCCCCCCCATTACCTGTTTTGGAACATTTGGAACAGTATGTTTGCGTTTGGCAAGTGGTTCAGACAACCCCCTGTCTCCTCCTTTCACATACAAGCACACACACATACACACACACACACACACACACACACACACACACACACAACACAAACATCAATCCCCATCCTATAATCCTAATCTTATATTATCTATCCATTGTTTTTTGTTTTTTCTAACTGATTATGCCTCAGATATTGCTCAGACTGTTAGGCTTTGACCTAAGCTTCAGTTGATATAGATTCCGTTTCATTTCGTTGTTGTTGCACTTTTGTGTAGTGGGCATTGTATTACAACACAGCATATGATCAGTTGATTATTATTATTTTTTTTTTCTGCGTCTTTTTTTTTTTCTTCATATTTCTGTTTAACTTACAATGTATAATTATAATTCAATTTGTAGTCAAATTTCTCTTGTATTACAACACAGCATATGATCAGTCGATCATTTTTTTTTCTGTGTGTTTTTTTTTTTCATATTTCTGTTTAACTTACAGTATATAATTCAATGTGTCATCAAATTTTTCAACTGTATGGCAGCAGAGCTGATGGTTGTTAGTTCAAACTATTGGTAGGATCGGGTTTTTGCTGATTGAAAGCCCTCTCTGTCCACCCATGATAAATAATTACCTGATTCAGCTCAGGGAAGCGAAAGGTGGCAGGAGGAGGTGGTTGGACTCTTGTGTTCCATGGTGTCATGCCATGGATGCTGTGAACATTCAACAGTTCACTGCTCAAACAGCCAGTAAAGCTACTGGATGTTCAGCCTGTTTAATACAAAGTACTGGAGCTCAACAACTTTTTTTTTTTGCTGTAATAAGGTATGGTATTTGTGGAGATACAAAAATGTCATTCAAATACCAAAAGGAGTTTTCTCTGTGTATGAGATACAATGTCATCACCCACTTACTGTATAAATGTATTAGTTATAAAGTGGGAATGTTTGCATCAGTGGTGCCATATGTAATTATCATTGTATTCACCTTTTGTGGGACCATGTATTGTTATCTTAGAGTCAGGTGACACACAGTTTAGTCCTTGTTCCTTATGATATGAATTGAAATATGGAGATGTTTTAAGACATTTTTATGTGGTAAAATGAACCTTCAGAATTTGACCTCCCTTGCATCCTTTTGGATCCTCGGTAAAGCAGCTTAGAGATTTCTCCGTGTTTGTGTGTGTGTGTGTGTGTGTGTGTGTGTGTGTGTGTGTGTGTGTGTGTGTGTGTTACGTATATGTGTGATCTTGTTTCCTTGTGGCATTTTTTGTGCTATTGTCTTTTACTACCATTTTCTTTTTAAACTACCATTTTTGCTCACCACCTTGGAAAGCCATTAAATTACAGTTTCTTGGCATAAGAATATCATGAATTGTATGTGGCTGGGATGCGAAAACTACACATAAACACGCTTTTTTTCATTGAAAGGAAAACGACAACACGCTTCAGCTTTGCATTGACAGTGACAATGTCAAAGCGTGAGGCAAAGCGGTTCATGTACTCATGTGGAATCCATTTCCCATTCCATCCTTTGCAATAGGCCTTCTTTTCTTTTTTATACAAATGGGATGAATGACTCATGGGAAAAGAAACTGGTACATATCCCTGAAGGAGGAATGTAGCTACCTTAAGGGTGGGATTAAAAATGGTCACATATGCAGAAATTCCACCAAAGGTGAACCATTGAGTTTTAACTGAGGAATGAGGAATAGGTAGTCCCGGTGGTGGCGAAGGAAGCCAAGTTTCAGGGTTTTTTTTTTTTGGAAGGAAGATGCCTTTGCGAGTGGGTTGTCAATTTTTTTACCATACCTGCACAGTCTTGAGGTGATAGTGTGCCCAGAACCAAAATTAAACAGATACCTAAGTACAGGGTATTTGTGAGAATGAAGACCTGTCCCAAAGTTGACCAGGTAGTGGACCCACCCTTTTATTTGAATTGGCACCATGTGTCCGCACCAAAATTTAGTGGGTTCATCTCCAGGCCATGTTCCATCTTTCCTTTCACAAGTTTGGTTAAAATTGGTGAAGTTGTCTTCACCTAATTTTGCAGACCGACAAAAAAATAGACACAGACGTGTGAAAAACACAGGTTCCTTGTCAGGGATAATAAGTACATAAACATTGTTTCTGGACAAACGTCCACATACCCTGATTGATTGTTTTCATTGGTTTCGATCCAACTTTCTCTCCAATCTAGAGTCAACTGGCAGTGTGAAGGGATCAGTTTACTCTAGTCTACATGATGATGAGATGATTTCTGAGGTGACAAATTATGGCTTTGGTTTTTAGCATTGAAAAATAGCTCTACTTTCATTCCTCAAAATGAATAACTTTCTGGCTCATTGATGTCTTTCAATGTATTATGTTGAAAAAAAAGTTGAAATACACCGCATAAGTATTTATTTAAAAAATTCAAGAATTGTTCATTTTTTGGTAGTTAAGTTGCTGAGCCATATGAAAGCATAGTCCCTTCAGGCATAAAAGGGAGAAAGAAACTGCATGTAGTGTCGTCCATTAAGGAACTCTCCCTGTGCTGGAGTGGTAGCAACCGTCAGCATAAAGAGTGAGACAGAAAAGAAATCAGTGGATTTTAAACAAAACAAAACAAAAAAACAAACAACAACAACAACAACAACAAAAAAAACGGATAAGGAAAGTACAGTGAGATGGAAGTTGATAGCTGGTGACAATAATATACCAGACTGTAATGTACAGAAGAAAGAGCAGAGAGCTGGTGAGGATTACAGTAGACTGCACAGAGGACAGTGTTAACTGCTGAGAATTATAGTATTCTGTGCAGAGGACAGTGTTAACTGCTGAGAATTATAGTATTCTGTGCAGAGGACAGTGTTAACTGCTGAGAATTATAGTATTCTGTGCAGAGGGACAGTTAACTGCTGAGAATTTTTACTGGACTGTGCAGAAGATGGAGTTGATAACTGCTGAGACTTGTAGTAGACTGTGCAGAAAAATTAATTTCTGGTGAGAATTAAAACTGACTGTGCAGAAGATGGAGTTAACTGGTGAGAACTATAGTAGACTGTGCAGAAGATGAGTTAACAGGTGAGAACTGTAGTAGACTGTGCAGAAGAGGAGTTAACTGGTGAGAACTATAGTAAACTGTGCAGATGATGAGTTAACTAGTTAGAACTGTAGTAGACTGTGCAGAAGTTGGAGTTGGTAACTGGTGAGTAATGTAGTAGATGGTGCAGAAGATGAGTTAACTGGTGAGAACTATAGTAGACTGTGCAGAAGATGAGTGAATTGGTGAGTAATGTAGTAGACTGTGCAGAAGATGGAGTTAACTGGTGAGAACAATAGTAGACTGTGCAGAAGATGAGTTAACAGGTGAGAACTGTAGTAGACTGCAGAAGATGAGTTAACTGGTGAGAACTATAGTGGACTGTGCAGAAGATGAGTTAACTAGTGAGAACTACAGCAGACTGTGCAGAAGATGAGTTAACTGGTGAGAACTGTAGTAGACTGTGCAGAAGATGAGTTAACTGGTGAGAACTGTAGTAGACTGTGCAGAAGATGGGAGCTAACAGGTGAAAACTATAGTAAAGTGTGCAAAGATGGGGTTAATAACTGGTGAGAACTATAGTAGACTGCAGAAGATGAGTTAACTGGTGAGAATTATTGTAAACTGTGCAGAAGTTGGAGTTAATAACTGGTGAGAACTATAGTAAACTGTGCAGAAGATGGGTTAATAACTGGTGAGAACTATAGTAGACTGTGCAGAAGATGAGTTAACTGTTGAGAACTATAGTAGACTGTGCAGAAGATGGGAGTTAACTGTTGAGAACTATAGTAGACTGTGCAGAAGATGGGAGTTAACAGGTGAGAACTGTAGTAAACTGTGCAGAAGATGAGTTAACTGGTGAGAATTATAGTAAACTGTGCAGAAGTTGGAGTTAGTAACTGGTGAGAACTATAGTAAACTGTGCAGAAGATGAGTTAACTGGTGAGAACTATAGTGGACTGTGCAGAAGATGAGTTAACTAGTGAGAACTACAGCAGACTGTGCAGAAGATGAGTTAACTGGTGAGAACTGTAGTAGACTGTGCAGAAGATGAGTTAACTGGTGAGAACTGTAGTAGACTGTGCAGAAGATGAGTTAACTGGTGAGAACTATAGCAGACTGTGCAGAAGATGAGTTAACTGGTGAGAACTGTAGTAGACTCTGCAGAAGATGAGTTAACTGGTGAGAACTATAGTAGACTGTGTAGAAGATGAGTTAACTGCTGAGAACTGTAGTAGACTGTGCAGAAGATGGAGTTAATAACTGGTGAGAATTATATTAGACTGCGCAGAAGATGGAGTTGATAGCTGGTGAGAATAATGTATTAGACCATACAGAAGATAAAAGTTGACAGCTGGTTTCAAACTTGAAAAATCAAACCCAGCACTTCAAATGTGTGAGCTATTGTCTTTATTCACTATGATAGTCATCACTGAAACATATGAAAACAAATAATGATTACAGAAATTAATATAAGAATTCTTCTTTAATCAAACAGCAGAAAATGATAAATAAATAGATGCTCTCATTCACAAGTAGTGTTCTTTTACATTCAACATTTCTCAAGCATGCATTCTCTTTAAATACACCTGGCAACCAACTTTCAGGCAGGAAACAGCTGACTAGAAAAAAATCTCTGAAAAAGGCTGGGGTCCAAGGGCTGTCTAGGCCCTGGGGGAGTCCAGGAGCAATGCCTAGGTGGGGGAATCCAGGGGGGTGAACCCCCCTTCCCTCTGAAATATAATTTTAGCTGTTTTGAAGACCCTTTGGTAGTCTCTTATGATAAGCAAATCATTATGTAGCAAGTTTAAAAACCAAAAGAAAATAACTGAGTACACACACACACACACACACACACACACACACACACACACACACACACACACACACACACACACACACACACACACACACACACACACACACACACACACACACACACACACACACAAAGCCTGCACACTTGAATAAATTTACTGAAAAAAAAAGTGGTGTTTGTCTCATCAGCCATACATATAACCTGGTATTAAAAGAATAACTGTCTTTTATTATGGTCATGATTATTTTGAATCTCATTTCTTGTTGGTTATACCCAAGCCGACCACATTGTGTATTACTTTCTGGGCTGTCACACTGTCAAAACAAAATGTGTGAGTATTTAAAAAAAAAAAAAACCCAACAAATTAACAAAAAAGAAAAGGGGGGGGGGGGGGGGGGGGGGGGGGGGGGGGGCAAAACATTAACTCTATTGAATAATCAGTCTGCTCCGACTACAGTCCAGTATTCTTGAAGTATCAATATACTTCTTGTTGTACACATGTTCAAAGAGCAGTGTTAAAACCACGATCGATGTAGTTCAGCTCTTTTCAACAAAGCAAACAAGTAACAACATGCCGTTTGCAGCTGGTTTTATAATC
This sequence comes from Conus betulinus, assembly GCA_016801955.1. Lineage (NCBI taxonomy): Eukaryota > Metazoa > Mollusca > Gastropoda > Neogastropoda > Conidae > Conus > Conus betulinus. Next base: position 579,223 of record JADBJO010000145.1, on the reverse strand, counting down.
CACCGCAGATTGAAATTGCTCATTTTTGTAGTCTTTCCAGTCCACCCCCATCTCTCACAGTTGACAGCTGTGACTTCTGCGCCCCAGTTCATGATTCATAATATGCAAGACATCACATTTCCCACAAGAAGACCTACCTATTTGCCCGCCTTTGAACTGATCCAATTAATGCATGCAGAAGCGCTGCAATATACTCTATGGGCGGCAACTTTTGAATCGAGCATGCAAACCTGGATTGGAAAACTGGATATGGTATGAGACTTGAAATGATTAAGTGGTTCACAATTTTCTTTAAGCGGACTTTTTTTCCATGAATGTTTGTTTTTCCTGCCTCTGAAAGTCAGGTGGTTTTCTTGGAAATCCTCAGATCTGAGGAGACTTCTCCAGCCTGAACATTCTCTCTGGAGTATAACTTTGCGTCCCATCGCATTCACCCATTCTCTGACCACACGTTTCTTCATCTAGTTATCTAGGGTCTGCTCTCTTTGAAAGTTTTACTTCTGTCATTTTGTTTTATCTGTCAGTTGCACAGTCAATGGCTGGTCCATTGTCATCAGCTCTGTCGTCGTCCTCTGATGATGAATCATCCTGACCTGATGCTGACCCTGTGGGATAATAAGTAAAAAAACACGTGACTTTGACAGGATTGCTTGCAAGGAAGAAAGAGAGAGAGAGAGAGAGAGAGAGAGAGTGCTTTTCATTCATAGATTCTGGTCTTCTGATAAGGGAATATATGGTCAACATAAAACAACAACCTAAACAACTTGATTTACAATACAGCATAGATCAGACTGTGTATAGAGAGAGAGAGAGATTCCTATGTTACACTGGTAAAAGTACTAGTAATTGTTAAACTATCTTAATCAAACTATTCTAAATACAACCAAACAACTGACTAACCAATTGTACATTGGTACATCTGAAGAGCAGTGAAGCTGACAGACCAACAATCATGTACGGGGTGTGGGAGATTCATACTTTACATCAGTAGAGGTATTTTGGGCAGTTCCACAACTAAACACTATGCTATGGAAATACAATGGACAATGGAAAAAAAAAATACTATTGCAATTTCTAGACAACAAAGCTGACTGTTTTGTAAGCCACACCCACTAAACTACATGAAGTCATAAAAATCAACACATTAACCACAACTTTTGAATTGCTGCTGCAAAAAAAAAAAAAAAAAAAAAAAAAAAAAAAGAACTGAAAACCAATAAATTAAAGAGTGGGGCAATACAGAGTAAACAAAGTCTGCATTCTGATGAATGTAAAGAACTAAAAAAAAAAAAAAAAAAAAAGATAATGCCACTGTGTGCAATATAAAGAAAAATTAGTTGCTAAGAGTTTTCTTCATAGTTGTGATTATGTGAACATTGTACAGTCTATGTTCAATCATTAGATTCATTGCATGGCATCTACTCTTTCGCAAAGATGAAGCAAATATCATACAGCTTGTAACTAGCTGGCAAGCTGCTGTGAAGAACTCCAGTGATGACTGACAGAACATGTAACACCAACAGTTGCCCAAAGAGGGAAAGGTCACATGTGGGACTGATATCTTACTAAATTTGATTGACGATTCACCAAATAAAGACTGTGTACACATAAAGGGACACCTAACTGGTGGGAGAGATGGAAGGGGGAAGAAGGGATGGAAGGGGGTTTACACGGTCAGGTAGCCATGAAAAGATCCAAACTCATGTGTCTGTCTGTTGACTGGTGGGGAAAGTAGGAGAGGATTGAGCCTGTACGTTGATCCCTGCACTCAGATATACATAGAATGGGTTCAGTGGAATTACGCATCAAAAGGCTTGGGCCTCCAGTTTGGCATGTTTGCTTGATCAGGCATTGCAGGTGAGAGAGTGATCAAGAAAAATAATATTCAGCAGTTGTGAATGATGCCCATTTGTGTACCCTTCATGCATGAACCGTTAGGTTGATGAAAAGTAGTCCTATCAACTCCAGATCAGAGGACAGCTCTGTGGCTTTATAAGAACAGAATCAGGAAAATCCATAAACAAGCAGCTACCAGTGTAGTAGCCACAGGGGGTGTAAGTTGAGGAAAAAAGTATCAGTTTATACCTGAAGATCGCAGCACATCAGCACATCTAAAGAACGATAAAACTACCCCAAAGAGAAGTCTTCCAAAGTCAAAATTGTTCATAAAGCTTTGTCTCTTTCTGAATGGTTATTAACTTTCAGTCTGAAAGATATCAACAAATATACACACCTTGGGAAAAAAACCTGAACAAGAAATAAATTGAAAATAGTACTACATCTCTTGAATGCTGAATATGGATATGACTCCCTATTCACAGTGTCTTTTTTTGCTGCCAGTAACTGACTTTGTCTTAAGGTACAAGGGCACTAACAGCACCTTTATGAATACATGCCTTTTTTGTGGTTGATTAGCATAACAGATACAGGAGATAAATCTTTTCAATTTCAGATCTTAAAGAGTACATGAGATGGGTTGGGGCAGGGAGGCATTTTTTGTGAGAATGCCTGTGTGCCTACATCTCAATTCAGTACTTCTAAAAATCCTAAACTGACCCACAGTTAAAGGTGGAAGGTGAAAAGTAGTATAGATGTACAATGTACAACATGGTCTGACCACCATCTAGCAGTGTTGGCATACGGATCATCGAGGGAGGAGGTTTTCTCAATCAAACCAGCTACTTCAGTGTTCCATTTCATCAATTTTCAGCTCGCAGCCTAAACCATCTATTCTAGAAAATGCCATCATGAAGTTTCCGATCATGTTTCTTTTCGAATCCTGTAGCAAGCTATAGGCAACAGTCTTAAAGTCAGACCACTACAAAGGTCAAATTTTTCATGGTGTGTAAATCCTAATAGTCCACCTGGCAGTAAACGAATACCTGATTCAGTTCAGGGAAGGTTAAGGCAGCAAAAGGACTGAGCTGTGACATTCCAAAAAATGTTGTGTCCCAGTCATGATGAACGTCTGTCTGTGCCTTCAGACATTAGGCTCTGGAGCTTTAACCTTTCATTTTTGTGATATTTCACCATTTACAGGAAACATACACACACAAAAAGGCAATCTACTAAAATACAGTAATCTGCTATGTAGAAAAATAGATGAACAGACTGACCAGCTTCATGAGGTCCATGAGCTTGAAGGGGTCTTGTCCTGTGGCCAGATCCACAAAGTCTGTCGGCACACCAAACTGAGACAGCAGTCTGGGCTGTACGCCATTCTCACTCTCCACACAGCGAAACATCAGACCCTGCACAAAGGTGTTACACCATATCAATCAGATGGATCCATATCCCGATCTCAGCTATGATTTAACTTAGAGAGTGAGCTGATTGCAGAAAATGTTAAAAAAAAAAAAAGCTGTGTTCACTGTTTATGGAGCATTTCTATGCAGCATATTTTGGTATTTTGATGCTTATTATTCTTAAATAAATCACAAAAAAATGACCTGAATTATCTAAAAATTTTTTTCTAGTGACAAACGAGAGCTTTTGTGTGTGTGTGTGTGTGTGTGTGTGTGTGTGTGTGAGAGGGGAGAGAGAGAGAGAGAGAGAGAGAGAGAGAGAGAGAGAGAGAGAGTGAGTGTCTAGAATATTCCATACATCCACATAGGAAGCACTTGATTTAGCAGTAATCAGATGACTCACGTCTGACTCGTTGTATGTTATTAATTCATTCCAGTCGAAGAGTAAGGCATCTGTGACAGGACCAAAGGGGTTGAAGTCCAGCAATAACACCTCATCCTGAAAAACAAACAAAAAAAAAACCCCCACACTGTTATAGTCTGTGCACTTCATCTGACATGAAACATGCTTTCTGGTGATAAAGATTTCATGATTGTATACATCAAATCATCAAGTTCCTTTTCAGGAAAATGAACGAAAGTTGCCCATTGTAAGAAGAAACATGCATAATTTTTCTTTCCCAAGTTCTACTCTTTAGTCATTTCATGCACTTTTCTGTACCAGAAGGTAAGAAAAAGGATTACTCTCATGCATTTTTTTTAAACTCTGAGTTTTAGAAATATTTCTTATTTCCTATTTTCATAAATAATGTTTCTAATAATTCTAGGGCTTCATATACAATACAGTGGCACTAAGCCACAATATTTGACCTCAGACCTACAGAATGCACTACTCAAACGCACAAAATGGGAGGATCTTTTGTGTGTGAAGGTAAGTAAAGAAGGTAGGCAAATAAGACAGAAAAAGAGAAGAAAGAAGATGAAGAAAAACAAAGCAATTAACACCATTACTTAAAGTGATGGGACAAAGACATACTAAACTAATAGTCACATAACTGAACTCTCAGTGTAAATGTGTATTTGCAGACACAAGCCACTCAAATGCAAGTACACATATATGGACAGATGCATGTACATACACTAAAGCACAAACAAGTTACCTTCTTCTTCCTCCACACACATCAAAGGTATCTGAAAAAAAAATGTGCGCATGTTAGAGAGGGAAGCATACCATCTACTTTTTTGTGAATGTCCGCTTTTCTGCTAATAAAAATACTGCACAATAACAACAATAAAGTGTGTGTTTTTTTCATCTTTAAGAAAACAAAGCATCCAGAAAAATGTCAACACCTTTGCAAATGTTTAATTCAAAACAAAATCTTTAGATACAGACTAATATGAACTTCATACAGTTCTATTAGTAACAAAACTGAAATGATTTTTTGATATCCTACTTTCATTTTTCAAGGTTTGTTCAACGATTTTAAACTGCCAAAAACTCTTTAACTACACCACTGTGTAGAGACGGTGAAAAATATCAAGCTATCTGATACTGATGAATCGAAAGTCAGTAACAGCCTTCTGACACATAGAAATAAGCCAAATCTTTTAGGATTGCCATCTGTATTACATCTTGTGCACTACTTTATCCCACATTTTCATGATTCTTTTGTAACAGTCAAAGAGAGGGGATGAGGTAAAGGGAGGAAAAGGTGGTGGGTATGGGTGGAAGCAGTCTGAGAGGAAAGTGGGAAGAAAACAGTGAAGATGAGAAAATGCACAGAACAACAATGCGTACACACACACACACACACACACACACACACACACACACACACACACACACACACACACACACACACACACACACACATACACACATACACACACACACACACACACACACTCTTCCCAACTTACAAGATGCAGATTCTGTGGTAGTGAAGTTCCATCCACAACCTCCTCAAAGAATTCCTCGATGTCTTCTTGTATCTCCAGCTTGCTGTCCACAATGTGCTTGAAGAACTTGGAATGATTCCTGGGGCAGATTCCTGTATGTCACAAAACATGGAGTAGAAACCATTAAGAAACCGAATCGCTAAGAACTAGGAAAGCACTTGGGAGAACACACAGCTCCTCCGCCAATGTCAAGCAGAATGCTGACAAATATTTTTCTGCCAGGGGAAGTCATATTAGGTACAACGTAAAAAAAAACTACTTCCCATGTACTTTTTTGTGGTGATAGGAAATGGAAAGTTAGAAATGTCAACATTATTATCACTTTAAAGTTTTCATATTCCATGAAAGTATGTTACTTCACAGACAGAAAACATATCCTGATCCACCATTTGATCTAGATCCGCACTATGTACCCACACCAAAAGTTAATAGGTTTGTCATAGGACCATATCCCAACTGTCCATCCATTTCATCAATTCTGTCATTATTGTTTGTTGTTGTGTTGTTGTTGTTGTTGTCGTACCCTGGCTAAAAGACTCCAGGGATCATCCAAACAGCTGAAGTACTTGAACATTATGGTACAAATGCATCAGCTGAGGATGAAAACATTACATGTATGACTGTTTTTGATTACCCCGCCATGTGGGCAGCCACATTCTGACTTCAGGGGATGTCATTGTTGTTTAATTTTGCTGACAGACAAACCAACTAGCCAACCAACATGGGTTGACAAGGTAACCTTGGTGGAGGTAGATAGAGAAACAACAGCAACAGCAACACACATGCAACATTCATGCATTGGCAATCGTGTAAGAATCGTCGCTGATCAACTTGACTACCCTCTGAACAGACAAACAAGGTGCATATACATACACACACACGAGTGCTCCAAACTATTTTTTTCAGGGAGCAGCTTTCAGACATAGCAGCTGCCTTTGTTATCAGCAGTCACTTTTTTTTTTTTTTTAAAACACCTTGCTGTTTTTCAAGTCATGCAAATTACTTCGGACAAAATGTTTTGAAGGATTCCTTACAATTTTGTTTTGTTTTTTCTTCAAAAAACTTGCTGGTGATTTAGGGATGGCATCTCTAATGACAAAGTGTGTTTCATGAAAATGAAAATGCTTGCTTGATTCACCATCTTTTTTCTCATGTGTGGGTAATGGTGAATTCCCTTGAAATCATTTTGGTCAAAGAAACCTACAGCCAAAATGCCATCTGTCGTATTCTAATGAAAAGGAAGATTTCACATGCGTCTTTTCTTATTCAGACCTAGTTTTAAGCTCTCGTATTGGCCAGTCAACACAGATACACATGATATAGATGTCCTGCATATATATATATACATGACGTGTGTGTTGCTACTCTCAATCTAAAATTTTGAAACATACTTGGCAATTTCAATCATGAGTAAAACACACAAAAAAGCAATGAATGGGAATCTGTGCACACACAGTCTTTTTGTTTTCATCGTCAGATATCATCTTTTGAACATATATCAAACTACACACAGACACACACACACACACACACACAGACACACACACACACACACACACACCACATCACACATTCAACCACACAGAAAACTGACCAATCAATTTTCCGTGTTGCACAAAGCAGCGAAACTCATGACTGGTGTTGATGTCGGCCCAGCGACGCAGCACCAAGTCGTACTTCAAGACCACATCTTTGGAGGCTACATCTGTGTCCTCACAGTGTAGAAACCTAGTACACAGAGGATCAAAGATGGGGGAATGATATCACATAAACAAAAATGAGGGAGGAAGAAAGGAAAATCGCAGTTTACACACATTCAGGCACACATATACGTACATACTGCAACCAAACCGAACAGGCGTAGTCTCTTGCTCACACATACATGCAAACATGCATGTACACACACACTCATACACACACACACATACATTCACACTTTCGAAATTATGTTATCCAGAAGATTGTAGATGGATACCTTGGGTGTATTTGAATAAGAATCAAAATCCCATCTGCTTGTGTGGGGTGTGTATGCATACCTGACATGATTCTACAAGTGTGTGAGTTAAGTCTCAACAAATATGAGGGCTGCTCATTTCCTGATGAATTTTCATGTGTACTCACGGCTGTGTCAAATCATGAGCAACAAAGTTGGAGCTCTTTAGAAGCAGACACACATCACTGGCGTGACAGCACTGGAGAGAGTTGTTTAATGACACCCAGCTTGCATCCTGGAAACACGAGTACACCATGCAGCAACACAATGTTATGCACACTATGCACAAGTACGTACGTATACATTTACAGAAATAAGTACAGAGAAATCAACACACACAAATACCACAACCTTCATACACACAGACATAAAGAAGCATCTACACATGTGAGAGAAAAAAAAAAAAAGAAATGAGAGTTGAGAGAGAGAGAGAAGAGAGAGAAGAGAAAAAAATCACAATCAGTCAGAGAGAGAGAGAGAGAGAGAAATATTATATTCTGACATAACAAAGAGAGAGAGAGAGAGAGAGAGAACAATAATGGATAATTTTACTTGAAATGAAGATGAACCACTACTGGTGTGATTCACTTGAAATGTTTTACATTTTGATGGAGGAATACAATGATAATAGTATTTGTAAATGCCAAATGTCTAGATTACGTAACTGTTTCCAAGATTTATTTTTCACCCACTCATTCAAATGCCTGGTATGCTTAGTATGTTTGCCAATGTCTGGGGTAAAAATCCTCATTAGGGAGTGAATGAACTTGGACTGTGTGTCACAGATGAAAGCTGCAAGTGGGAGCATTTGTTGGCAACATCTTGAAGTGAATGAAGCCAGACCTTTGCATGATGTGGTGATAAGATGTGACTTGTGTATCTTGAGACAGGCTTGCGTACTACTCAAAGATAGTGACACAGTAGACAGGATTTGTGATTTATCATCAGTTTCAGCTCTGCTAGATAAAATGTTACAGACCTGTCGTCATGCACATAAAACATGAGAATCCGGATCTAAATACAGAAAAACCATATTTTCAAATCATTTTCCACCAAGAGCAGTTTGTCATTTCTCAGAAGTCTCACTGTCATCACGTTGTGAAAAGATATCTAGGAGTTGCACAGTCAGAAAAATACGTCTTAAATTTATGGCTGAAGATGCCCAGCCTTGTACCTGGGGAGAGCTCCAGTTCAGCTTTGGGAAGACTGTTCCCCCAAGCTGTCTGATGGCGGCGTCCACCTCGTGCAAAAATCCCACAGTCCGGCATCTGAAACGGACCTCTGAGATGACACCTGAATACCTGCTGGAAAAACTGAAATAAACACTTGCTGTGGGCTGGAATGGGGTGGAAGATCAAGATAATGGGGAAGTACCAGCCGCCGTGGCGAAGTGGTTAGCGTCGCGGACTCTCGGCTGGGAGGTCGTGGGTTCGAATCCCATCAGAAGTCATGTGGGTTTTTCTGCCCCGACCGGCTCCTACCCAGAGTTGAGTTTGCTGCGGACTCAGTTGGGAAGACTGGACCACACAGTCGAGTTTCATCCACTTAATGGATGCGTTTCTGAGAGTGTTGCTCAAATTTCCTGACCAAGGTGTCTGTATCTCTCGGGCCTGGTTGACGCCGGGATATATTATGAAAGGAAGCGTAGAGTACAGCCCTGTCATGTAGTCTCAGACCGAAATGGAAATCCCTAGCATCATCATAATCATCCTCATTCTCATCGATCAGCATAAAAAAAAAAAAAAGTCTCAAATTCTGTGGCCCTTCATGCCCTGCTCTCATGGTGACCTCAGTTTCGATGTCCTCTCCACGTCTGTGGCCTTGGTTTGGTTCCGTCGGGGTCACCGGTATCGGCGAGTCCATGGGGGCTGTCGTTGGGCGGACGTGGTGGCGCCCTCCGGAGGGAGAGCTCACTCACGCCGGCTCCGCGACTAAGCAATTATTGTCGTCAGTAGGGGGCCTAGTAGGTGGTGTCCTGCGTATGTTAGATCAGAACAGGCGCGCCACTGAACACCACTGAAGTGACTCGGCAGCAGTGCAGTGTCTCCTCCGGTGGTTGCCTCCTGACGACTTAACATTGACTGCTGCCTGTGGATTGCCGGTGCCGGGGCTGCGGCGGGGCCGACCGGGCTGTGGCTGTGGACAGGGTGTCGGAATGAGCGGCGGCGTGGGTGCACTGCCTCTGGGGTGGCGCAGAGTTTGGGACAGCAAAAAAAAAAAAAAAAAAAAAAAAAAGAGATAATGGGGAAGTAGTGTACACTAGGAAGGAATTGCTTCAACTTACATGTGTACAATCAGACAGCTGAATAAAACACACACACACACACACACACACACACACACACACACACACACACACACACACACACTGTTGATGTGAAGATTGTGAAGGGGTTGTGGCATGTGCAAGTACTCAGCTATGAAAGAGAAGAAGCCAGGAAATAAGAGCCTATGAAAGCTAATGGAGCTATTGGAAATGTAGAATGGGAACTACTTCAATAGAAATAACCTTTTTTTTTTCACCTTATAGATTCATTTAATTCAAAACACAAAAAAAAGAAATCACCATGTTTCTGACAGAAACAGCAGTAACAATACTGTTTAACAACACCACACAAAAAACTTTCTGAATTAAGTTTGAGATCAACCTCTATAGTGACAGAGATCAGTGCTTTACATATACTGGCAGTTTTTCTTGTTGTTACTTTTATGTCAATTTCCTTTAAAGAAAGAGATTAAGGCATAATGGGAAAAACCCACATCTAATGGATAAGGCAATAAAACAAGATCCCATGTGTGCCATACCCTGGTGAACCTGAAGCCTTTCCTAGTAGACATGGCGTGGCAAATTATCTACCTTGCTTATATGTAGGGTTTTTTTTTTGTCTTATTTTACACCTATCTCATTTTACATGTCTTAATATAAATGTAATGAGCTCTTGTTATTTATCAAGGGGGGTTGGGGGGGGGGGGGGGGGGGGGGGGGGGGCATTACTTTAATTGTTCAACAAAAGAGTCAGGCATTTCTAGTTCATAGTTCTTAACATTAAAAATTACCTGCTCTATCATAAAACAAAAGATAACTTTTTTCATTTGTTAGGCCTAAATTTGAGTATAAAACATGACTGCACTTTTTAAAATCGATTAAGGAAAAACTTTTTTTTTTTAAAGATTGCCAGTAGAATGTAACCTCATGGCCAATGGAACAGCTGTCTTGCCATCAAATATTGATGACATATCAGAAAAAAGTAATAAAAAAAAAAGTGACATGGGAGTTGTTCATAGGTAAATTCTGTGAATAAAAAGGGTGTCACTTAACTCTGGGGATGAACTCACCCCAGGGACAAGCTCACAACAACTCCAATTTTACTCACAAAAATGTTGTCACAATAAAGTTAAACAATGGGACACAGAAAAAAACCATTAACAAATGGCATCTGATCTTGATAAAAAAGGAAAAACAAATACTGATCAGTACATATCGTTTATATAACACACACACACACACACATCTTTCCCCTCACACACTTTATACAAATATACACAAGTACACACACCCACCCATCAGACACACACACACACACACACACACACACACACACACACACACACACACACACACACTCTCTCTCTCTCTCTCTCACTCACAATAGACACTCTCCCACACAAATATATGTACATATACACCACTTAACTTTCACCTACACCTACACACCCACATTGATACACACACATGCTCACACACACATATACATGATGCACACACACACACATATACACACACAAATACATGTACTTATACACACCTACACACACACACACACACACACACACACACACACACACACACACACACACACACCCACACATCATGTACAGACAGAGAGACGGACAGACAGACAGACACACAATCTGCCTGCATCATACCTTGGCTTCTGTGCAGTCCCCACTGGCAGTCCAGTCCACCTAAACCACAAGAAAACCACAGTCCGGGTATTTTTTTTCTCTGTCTCACTTTCTGTGCCCCCTCAGCGCTCTTCCTCACATACCCCTCATTCTGGTTCCCTTCCCCTCCCCTCTCCCAACTTCCCTTCCCCATGCATAGAGCCACACCCATTTTTGTCCTGTTGCAGCCCAAGCACTGGCAGTCCGTAGGTTACTATGAGGAAACCCACTAGAGGGGACACTGCATTGCACACAATTTGCATTGCACACAATTTGCAGCTGAGTCAATTCACAATGAGCTTAGTCCCCTACTGATGACAACAATTGTTTTATTGCGGAGCCATGTCAGTGAGCATCTTTCTCTCAAGGGCCGTGTCAATCCAATGACAGTCCTAGTATCTGAATGGACCCCAGCAAATTGGATACAAATTCACCCCAGACATAGAAATGAACATGAAATAAAAAAGAACTGAGGCAATCTTAAGAACAGGCATGAAGGGCCACAGAATCTGCAATTTTTTTTTTTTTTTTTCAATGATTTATCAATGAGAATGCAGGAAAAAAAAATTACAGTAATGTAATACTATACTGTGTGTATTCATGATATCTGTTTACACACACACACACACACACACACACACACACACACACACACACACACACACACACACACACACACAAGTGCACATTCAAAACAGAGTCTGCAACCCACCAGCATAAATCACTTTATCATTATCATGTATAAAAATGTTTGGTTTCATAAAAAAATATGTACTTGGATCTTTATATTTCATTACAAAACAGGGTCTGTAACCCAAAATCATAATCACTTAATCATTATCATGTGTAAAAATGTTTGTGTTAATAAAAAATATGTGCTTGGATCTTAACATTTCATGTGCGCAGACTTTGAACAGAATTCTGTGAGAACATGAAATTTGAGCAATGCAGACTGCTATGTAAGTTTTGCAATATAATTTATTCTCTGTTGCCATGTCATTCAGAAATGTTTTGAAACTTCATGACCATAGTAGTAAAAAACCTAAATTATATTCATATGTTAAATTATATCAAACTTTAAACTGCACTTTTACAAAAGCCACACAAAAATGTGAAAAAATATGAAACAAAATTTTTCTTTACCATTTTAAAACCTGAAACAGTTTTTTTTTAAGCTTACACGTTTCTGAAGTTTGTAACTTGTCCATTCTCTATTTCCCACATAACACATTTATCGCTCATGTTTATTTTCTATAAGATTGGAGTTAGATAAAGATATTCACCTTTTCTTCGTCATCACTGTCATCTGGCGCACTGCTTGAGTATGCACCTTGATGGGACCTGAAAGAGTTTATAGATGGACTTCAGTGTTTGTGTCTTTAATACAGGCAGTAATAGTGTAAAACTATAAAACAAACGTCAGCACCATACTTTGATCCATTTTCACTAATAACTGGATTCTGGAGAGAGCAGAGCTTTGCCAGTGTTGAACAACTGGATTCTGAAGAGCAGAGCTTTGCCAGTGTTGAACAGACCCACACCAAAATCTATTTGTGGGTTTGTTCTTGGGCAATATTCCATCCTTCCTCCAAGTTTTCTGAAAACAAGTTCACTGGTTTTGTGAAATCTAGTTAACAGTTATACAAACAGAATTGGATGAAAAGAAAGGGGGAAAAAGAGAAAAAGAAATTTTAGCAAAATCAACAATTAAACCCATCATTACACTTACAGAAGCAGACAATAAGGTAGGTCACATACTCAAAACTTAACGCTTCATTTTAAAACAAACCTTGTGACCACAAAATCAAAATCTAAATGATACTGCTGCTGCTGTTGAAATCATCGCAGTGGGCTCTTTTTTTCTGCACAAGATTTCAGTCCTCTGACCAGACTTCCCTTGGGCTGTACAAATGGCAATGGTTTTCAGGTGCAAGGTTGGCATCTTGCCTGTAGTACCCTTTAATAATAACATTGCTTTTGGCTTCTTGGAAAATACAGCAAAGTATATATTTGAGTCCAATGGCAGCAAGTGACTTGGCAGCTGTGCCTAGTGCATGTTTCACAATGACCCGACTCTAATTTACTGTCTGTGGAGTGCTGGTACCCGAACTTTGAGGAGACCACCTGGTCGTGATGATTTTTGATACCTGAGCATGTGAATTTTTGATGAGGAAAAAAAAAAAAAGAGAAAAATACTTGACCCACCTTTAATTGGTATACCACAATATTCATTATCGCTTTGACATGTTCAGATGCTTTGAATGTTCAGACTCTCTACAATATTCATTATCACTTTGACATGTTCAGATGCTTTAAATGTTCAGACTCTCTACAATATTCATTATCGCTTTGACATGTTCAGATGCTTTAAATGTTCAGACTCTCTACAATATTCATTATCACTATGACATGTTCAGATGCTTTAAATGTTCAGACTCTCTACAATATTCATTATCACTTTGACATGTTCAGATGCTTTAAATGTTCAGACTCTCTACAATATTCATTATCACTTTGACATGTTCAGATGCTTTAAATGTTCAGACTCTCTACAATATTCATTATCACTTTGACATGTTCAGATGCTTTAAATGTTCAGACTCTCTACAATATTCATTATCACTTTGACATGTTCAGATGCTTTAAAATGTTCAGACTTTCTAAATATTCATTATCGCTTTGACATGTTCAGATGCTTTAAATGTTCAGACTCTCTACAATATTCATTATCGCTTTGACATGTTCAGATGCTTTAAATGTTCAGACTCTCTACAATATTCATTATCACTTTGATGTGTTCAGATGCTCTGAATGTTAAGACTTACCCTTCAGGCAGCACAACAGAATCAGCGTGAAGATAGTCCAGAAACTCTTTGGGAATGGGCAAAACAAGGCTGCAATGGGAACAAAGAAACACATGGTGAACACAATGATAATGGCACAAGTATTTTGCATCAAAGATTATACAGTTTAGTAATATACTGGACTGGAGAGAGAGAGAGAGAGAGAGAGAGAGAGAGAGAGAGAGAGAGAGAGAGAGAGAGAGAGAGCTTGTGTTTACGTCACAAATGGGATCTCTCTCTCTCTCTCTCTCTCTCTCTCTCTCTCTCTCTCAGTCCTCCCATCACTCTCTGCTACACCCTCCCAGTTTATTCTCAGTTTATAAGCAAACCTGTCATGAGGGATATTAAACCTGGAGAGCAGAAAACAAAAACACACACACACACACACACACACACACACACACACACACACACACACACACACACACACACACAAGATCAAACAACAAACGATCATACTGCTCTTTCTGTCATCACCTATTCAGTGCACCCTACCCCCCCCCCCCCCCCCCCCCCCCCCCCGCCTTCCCCCTACCCCCTTCAATGGTAGTGTATGCATGCTGCTCATTTTTCGGTCCCCAATACACAGCACATCCAGGCTTCACTGCCTGCTACAAAGTTCTTTACTCGGAAACATTAACTATACCACCAAAGAGAGAGAGAGAGAGAGAGAGAGGGGGGGGGGGGGGGACAATCACAGTTTGTCATAGCAGAGAGAGAGAGAGAGGGGGGTGGGGGTGGGAGAATATCACAATCTGTCACAGCAGAGAGAGGGGGAGGGATATCACAATCTGTCATAACACAGAGAGGAGAGAGAGAGGAGAGAGAGAGAGAGAGAGAGAGAGAGAGGAATATCACGAACTGCCATAGAAGAGAGACAGACAGAGGAAAGGGGGGGGGAAGGGGGATTTCACAATCTGTCATAACAGAGAGAGAGAGAGAGGGGAATGTATCACAAACTGAGAGAGACAGACAGACGGACAGACAGATTGAGAAAGAACTATCACAATCTGTCATAACAGAGAGAGAGGCAGAGACAGAGAATGAGTGACAGAGAGACTGAGAGAGAGGAAATACCACATTCTGTCATAACAATGAGAGAGAGACAGAGTAGAAATATCACATTCTGTCAGAAACAAAGAGAAAGAGAGCGAGTAGAAACATACACTGTCATAAGAGAGAGAGAGAGAGAGAGAGAGAGAGAGAGAGAGAGAGAGAGAGAGAGAGAGAGAGAGAGAGAGAGAGAGCTGTAACTTAAATTTTACTTGCACCAACATATACACATATTGTACAGCAGGGGATTTTTTGCAATTTTTTAAATCATGCGTGGTTTTGTGTGCATATATATGTGTGTGTGTGTGTGTGTGTGTGTGTGTGTGTGTGTGTGTTTTTATGTGTGTGTGTGTGTGTGTGTGTGTGTGTGTGTGTGTGTGTGTGTGTGTGTGTGTGTGCGCGCGCGCGCGTGTGTGCATGCATGTGTGTGTGTGTGTGTGTGTGTGTGTGTGTGTGTGTGTGTGTGTGTGTGTGAGTGAGAGAGAAAGAAGAGAGAGAGAGAGGGGGGAAAGGAGAGAGAAGCCTTATGTGTAGAGCTAAGAGAGACGTACTGTCTTTGTTGACAATCATTATACTCTAAATCTGATTTACTTATAAATGGCTGTAACAGACATCTAGATAAAGCACAGATTTTCTCTGGAACTGCCTTCCTACCACCATCACACATAACGATCTTTCTTCTCTTTATAAATGAGAGAAAAATCACACAGAACTGACTTTGAAAGAAGAAGTCAATCATTGTGTTCAGGAACTGATGAAAATAGATTTGATCATTCCAGCTGATAGGATTTGCTATAGACCCTAGAAAGAGGCTCTACGTCAAAGCAGAAATAGGACTACAGATTGAATTTCACTCGGAGCTGTTGGCAGGCTAAGAACAGATCTGATATGGAGGTCAGCTTCAAGAAAATGTGCATAAAATTTGACCCAGAAACTAAACCATTTCCATGATCAGGTGAAACTTCCCCTTTATTTTTGCTGATGACTTTTTCTGAACACTAGAGGTGAGTTTTTAGCTTTTGTTAAAACACAAAAAAACTGACTCCAAAATTAGCAATGGGAATTTGACAAAAAAGACATAAATGATGCAGATTAGAGCTTTCTGGGGTGACACTTTTCCTTTCCACTGCTAGAAGAAGTTTCATGCATGTATATATATATATATATACACGTAAGTGTGTGTGCATAGATAGATAGACAGACAGGTATATATAGGCAGATATATTGATGTCCCATACACAGCTGAATACACCCAGGTTTGTCTTATGCAATTTGCAGCCTCATCTCCAGCAATCAACAGGGCGTTTTTTCTTCTGAACAAGGTACCCATTTGGCAAATGACCTTAGGAAAGAATGCACTGTTGAGTCAGTTTAGCAATGTCTGAAGTGCCTGTTTTGCTCCATCATATATATGTAAAGGACACCATCTACTTCTCCGCTCATGATGACAACTGCCCCGTCACAGAACCAGTGTGACTGAACATGCCAAAGAGGAAGGTGACGTCACATCCATCGTCACTCCCCACAGCACTGTGTGTGGATTAAGTAATTCATTCTCATTTTACACCAGTGTACTGAAACAGCCTTCAACTTCCACCAAGTATTCTGGATCTATCCTGTATTTCATAAGAAAAAAACTAACCCAAACATTCTGAAAACCTTGTGAAGATGTTTGCTGATGAGTAAATTGAAGAGTAAGAATAACAGCTCTGATAATACTGACATTTTGGTTCTACGCAGCTTTGAATGCATGGTTTTTGTGTGGAAAGATGGTTATAACTCTAGTCATAATTCAGTTATAATGTGGTTCTGCATGTACTTTAAATGACACTGAGTTTCCACTTGTGATTAAGATTAGCAATGGACCCAGTTGCAAAGTTCTGCACATTGGATCTTGGTGTTATTCTGTAATAAGAATTGCTTTTTTTTGACAAGCAAATTGCTACAAAGTAAGTTATACTAATTCCAGTATTAATCAAAAACCCAGTTTGTTTTGATTACTTTAGAGCATATCAAAGTGTTTTTGTGTCTTGGGTTTCACACTGTTTAGAACACAGGAATACATCTGGCATCTAGGAAATACTGATTGATTCAGAGGCAGCGGAAATGTTGGAGAGGCAAGCGACAAAATCAGTAAGACTGAACGTTACAGGACTGATGTAGATCTACCACACCCTGAATGACCGAGGCAACTTTAATAAGTATGAAGTGTTGGATGACTTAGAGCTGACCTAATTTTTCAACAACAAAGTAATAACACAAAATCGTGAAAGTGATACAATACTGACATACCTTCACCAAACTTTTTTCATCTTTAGACTGCCATGTAAAAAAAGGCAAGAATCATTTCAGTATTTAAGATATGAAGATGCTTATCAAGTCATCAGCTTTGTTTGAATAACTACATGCTTTTTTTTTTCTTCTTTTAAAAAAAAAATCTATGTCATTGCTAAAGGAGAAGAAAAGATTAAGAAAAGCGCTAATGGTTGGGAAAGACTAGTTCAAGTATGAGCTTTCACCCTTGCAATGAAGGCTTGAAGTTGAACAGATGCAGTCAGAACAGTCTGTCCTTCTCTTTTTTTTTTTGCTTGGGTTGGGAGGGGGGTGATGATGAGGAAATTCTAGTCTGATTATGGAAAGCATAAAGTACTGCAAGTACTGCACTGTTCTGTGCATCAAAAAATATCATGCATCACCGCTAACTAATGCAGTGTTCTTTCAATAGTTGCAGTAACTGTGATGTAGTGTAACATTAGATCACACACACCTCTGAAAGGACCCTGTCTGTGTGTGATAGGCTGGACTATCATTAAACTGAAATTCAAAAATGAAACAGACTAGAGAATCAGAGGATCAGGATCAAGGCTGTGGGATCTTGTGTTCTTTCACATGATTTTTTTAACATAAGTTTACATGGCAGAGGCACTTTTCTCTATCTCTTTGTCTGTCTGTCTCTGTCCTTAAACAACTGCGTGGCTGTACAAATGAATACATGTATTTCAAATGAGTCTTCAAGGTTTTTCAACTGGTTAGATAAACCGAAACTGCACCAAAACTGAATTCATTCTTTTTCATTTTTGAATTAATCAGATTTAACCCAAATTGCACCAACACTGAATTAATGATTTATCAATTTTCCCCCCAGTAGTGAGGACAATGGAGATACTTTTAAATTACACTACTTGGAAAACTGCTCTAATGTTTTACATACAAACAAAAACAAAACAAAACAAAAGCAACACTGATACATGTATACAATACACATAATCTTTTACATAACACAGTCATTATTATTACATATAGATCTTTATCTATAGATACCAAAATACATCTTGCAAACTATACAATACATGATAAGGACAGAACTAATTTACATGCTCTAGTACATTCATGAGTGATATACATACGTGCACATGTTCATAATCAAACATAACACACACATATAGAAAATTGCATGCTGTTTATATGGACATGCCCAGCAAGACCTTTTACTGAGAGAAGAGCTGTGTTTTCTTGAGAGTGATTAAAACAAAGCTTGTACTGTTGTAGTGGTGAGCACATGATATTGTTTTGATATAGATTGTTAGGAAATGCAAAATCTCTCTCTAACCACTCTTCCTTTGAGTCTATCACACACACACACACACACACACACACACACACACACACACACACATGCATGTTCCAAGTTATATGGTCTTCTGGTGAATTATCTTAACATTGATAAGCACACATGAATAAGTAAATGAACAGAACAAAGAACTGCTTGGCGATGACAGCATGGTAAATGAAATCCTCACAAATTTGGTTTGTTTGTTTGCTTGTTGGCAGGTAGACAGGTGGGTTTTACACACACACACACACACACACACACACACACACACACACACATACATATAAGTATATATATATATATTTTTTTTTGTTGTTTTTTTTTTTTTTTTTGTTTTATTTTTTTAAAAGTAAATTAGGCCTAATCAAGAAGATAAAAATGACGAAATCAAGGGCATTCTTTCATCATTCATTCAATGAACGCGATTTAGCTAGACAAATCGAATGGAAGCTTTTGTTCATGTTAACGAAATGCATACCTCTTGATCGTGACATCTTCGAACATCTCGTACCACGCTGAAAAACTGCATCTCATGACGTCTTCGACTTGCATCTTGTTTGTTTTCCCCAAGTTGTTACTTTCGAAATCGAAATCCGCTGATCGATTCTAGTTTTCCTTTGTTGAGCGATCTAGCGGGGCCTCTCCTCTGATCCTGACCAAACGTGAATAAATACTAGTCCAAGGTGCAAGAAATACAAAACAATTTACAGTACAGACGCAAGACTTTAGTGAAATAATATCAAATTTGCCGACGGGACAACTTGCCTCACTTCGCAACCATGCGTGCTCATAATTACGTCTAACTACTGAGATCTATACGAAAGGTTATGATTCTTCACAAATGGTGATGTTCCACGTGCTCCGAATGTGATTACGCGAATGATAACGACGGTTAAATGTGTGTTGTTGTTCTTGTTCTTGTTGTTTTAGACAATGTAGTATTGCACTAGTCATTACGTAGTAGTAGTAGCGTATCGTCGTAGTTTTCCGACCGTTGTCATTGCGAGTCGTAAAACCCACGTACCGTCGAGGTTATCATCACTATTCATCGTCGTTGTCATCATGTACGCTATTATTCTTGCCGTTAAACATACATGTCTATTTTTGTTCAACAGCCTGACTTTCTAAAAGCTAATACATTGTAAAAGTCGTGTCGATCGTTCTTCCTTTGGCATGTCTATCGAGGAAAATAAGAGTTAATTGGAAAAGTTGAAATTACCATCTTTGAAAGCTCGACGATTACGGGGTGACCTGATTCAAGCTTACAAATTGTTTAATCTTGTTGATGATATTGACCCTACTAAATTTTTTACTTTATCTAACTGCGACAAAACAAGAAACCCTATTGATAAAATTCACATTGAGTTTAGCCGTACTAACAGAAGAAAATTCACTTTTAGTAATCGAGTTGCACCTTATTGGAATCAACTTGCACCAAATATTAAACGTGCCCCTAACTTAAATGTTTTCAAAAATCTTATAGACAAAGGAAACATGTTAATAGATGTATTATTTGACTACGATGTCTAAATATCTTGAGCATGCTTATGACCTTGATGTGAACTTATTTTTCATTGATGATGGGACAAATTATAAGCCGTGAGGCTTAATGAATCTGTTAAGATTTTGTCCCTATTCTGAACCTGAACTGAAAACATGTTTCAAAGCCAGGTGACTGAAGGCGGAAACTGAAGCAAATTTCAAAAACAAAAGCTGTTAGTTTCGCAGGACAGTCCAGGCAAACAGATTACAGGGCAAAACACGATACATTTCGACCTGTTTGGTCTTCTTTAAGTAAAACAAAGAACACCCAGGACAAAGAAAACGAAGAACCAGCAACTATTCACGATGCATTTCGACCTGTTAGTCTTCTTCAGGTAAAAAAAAACAACATTCAGGACAATGAAAACGAGGAACGAGCAACTTTGCCTTTCGACCATTACCCAGATTCAGATCCACACAACCAGCATCATCAAGATACCGCCCGCAAAGTTTCAGATCAATTTATCCTGGTTTCTGTTATCAGCTCATGGCGGTAAAAGATCGAGATAGGGTGGGGGTGAGGAGAGGAATGGGAAGAGTACACAAGGGAAATCTAGACATCCAGAATTAGTCTTAGTCGCTTCTCTCCCATCTCCGAGTGATCCAGACACAATGATTCTGTATTCAGTCTTACGGAACCGATTAATGTATTGGTTATTATTACTTTTTTTCACCTTTATTTTCATTATTATGATTGTTGTTATTATTATTATCATCCTCATCATTCATTCTTATTGTCAACATCATCATCATCATCATCATCATCATCATCATCATCATCATCATCATATACTATATATCATCGGCTCTATCACTGTTGCCACTACGACCATGCCGTTCGACGATCCTCTAACCCCTCTCCTTTCTCTCCTTCTGTCTGTATAGCCACTATTAACACCACAACTAATATGATCATATTATTCCTAAAAGTGGTTGTAATCCTCTTTTCATTACTATTTTAAATACTTTATATCATCATCATTATCACTATTATTATTGTCATTATTATTACTGTTGTCGTTTTGATTATTATTATCATTATTATTTTTTATTCGCATTGTCTCCTTCCCAGCAGCCTCGTTTCGTTCCACATCCTTTTTGCGCTCGATTTGAGGAGATAAGTGATTATTCTTTTTTCGTTATCATTGTCTTGAATGTTGTTTGCCTTGCATGAAGAAGACCGAACAGGTCCAAACGTGTTGTGTGTGTGTGTGTGTGTGTGTGTGTGTGTGTGTGTGTGTGTGTGTTTATAAATTTTTTATTTTTCTCTTTCGTTCTGCGGAACAGTAATTTTTCTTTTAAGTTTGTTTCAAAAGTATCTTGGCTGTCGTGCATACCAAATGGTGGCGGAAACATTGCAGTATCAGTTCGAAGGTAAAGCCTACTTAAAAAAAGTAAAACGTCATACAGTAACGAATTTGAAATTCATGTTCTGTGACACTGCACACGCAGTCCATATTCCGTACGATACTTTACACATGCATAAATAGCACGCTAACATTTCAAGTATTTATGTATACATTGGGCGATTTTTCTACTTCATGAAAAACAATGTAACTACAAAAATAATATAAGCAATGCACTCACAACAGTTAAAAAAAGGAAATAACTTTCTGCCAACACACACTCAACCCTCATACACGCCTTCATACACAGATTCTCTCTCTCTCTCTCTCTCTCTCTCTCTCTCTCTCTCTCTCTCCTCACTTTATCTCCGCCCCTCCTTCTGTCCCTCACATTGTCTCAGTCTGTCTGTCTGCTGTTTGTCTCTGTCTGCTGTCTGTTTGTCTATCTGTTTGTCTGTCTGTCTGTCTCTCTCTCACACGCACACACACATGCATGCACGCACGCGCGCGCGCGCGCACACACACACACACACACAAAAAAACACAACACACTCTCTCTCTCTCTCTCTCTCACACACACACACACACACACACACACACACACACACACACACACACACACACACACACACACATGTGTTTTTGCATGTACACGCACTCGCTGGTGATAAAATTTTCTCTGGCAGTACATTTCGGTTACGTAGCAGTCTAGACACCTTTAACTAAACTTCAGATCCCTCCCCATCTCCTGGATAATCTGATCAGCTCCTGCTGTAATTAGTCTTTTTTTTCTTGAGTTAAAAAAAAACTATATATGCATACATTTTCTAGTTGTCTTTCCTTGCAATTTCGTCAGTCTGCGGATATGTTTTTTTCTTTTTCTTTCCTTCTCTCTGTCTGACTTTCTGTTCTTTTCTACTGCCTGAAAGATCAAACTAATTCCCAATTGACATAGAATCCTGTCTTGCAGTCCCTCCACATTTTTTTTTTCCTTTTCATCCTTCCTTTCTTTCTTCCTTCTTTCCTTCCCTTCTTTCCTTTCCCCTTTCCTTTCAGTTCCTTCCACCCCCCCCCCCCCCCCCCCATTTTTTTTTCCCCTTCCTGCCCTTCTTCCTTTCCTTCTTTTTTTTGTTTTTGTCTGTTTTCTTTTCTTCTCTCTATCACGCACTTTTCCATCCTGCTCAGCGGTGCCACCCTCCCGCATATACATCGAGTCCACTGACATTAGGAGGCAGGTGAGAATGCGTTTGATGACAAATCAATATGGCCCACGGGACCCGCCTTTTGACTGGGAGGATCAAGGTTTTCTTTTCGATCTCCTGTGGAGCTGATGCAGAAATAAAAACGACTTTCTCAAGCTGGGCCTGCGCATTGTGGGGGACTGAGCTGGCCATGCAAACAGCCCGCGGGTAGGATTGGGGGGGGGGTGGAGGGGGGGGAAGGGGGGTGGGGAGTGTAGTGTCAGACCAAGTCGCTTGCTGTCAGCGTAGATGGTAATAAATAAAAGAAGTGGATGGGGAGGGAGGGGGAGTAAAGTTGGCATTGGGACTTTTTTATTTGACGGTGATTGAATTGACTTGCGTTACCCATCAGAAAGTCCCCCACCCCACCCCCCACCCAATGTTTTAATTAAAAAAAAAAAATTTGATTCGTTTTATGCGAAACTTCAACCAATTATGCAAAACATGCGGCGGATATCTGCGGATGGACGTCGAAAGCAGATCTTTGCGTTAAAAAAAAAAGTCCTTGTGCTCATCAAAAATGATAACGTTACATTGGCGAGCAGTCCCTGCTATGGATTTTGAATGTAATGGGTTTAGGTGAAAAAAGCCGACGATTTTGTTGTACTGTCGTGTCTCGTACCGAAAGCATTACACCCACGCCGTCACTCTGGCTCCCCTGCGCGCACAGGTACACCCAAAGCTCGTTTTGTTGCAGTCTTGACACCAGCAGCCCGCAGCGAGCAATACTATGAAGGTCGTAACGACACGCAGCGCAACAGAGGACACGCTGCATTATTGCTGTGCCACTTCGGTGGCGTTCAGGGGTGCCTGATCATACCCATCTGACGAAGGACATCACACCACCCACTAGACCCCTGCTGACGACAGTTATTGACTGTCTACGTGCGGTGTCAGCGTTAACACCCATGGGGACGTTTCCGTGGAGGTTATACTGTGCCGTGCCTGGTAGTGACATAGTGGCATTTGTCAGAGAGCAGTTATGTCCCTTGAAGTCTTAAATGGAATGCACTATAAATGCCTACATCCTATATTAGCACAGTGCGGGGGTTCCAGGAGTGGCGCAGGATTTTTGCCGGCTGATTGGTTTGGCAGCTGAGGACAGTTTGGGTCGCGCTGGAACCTAACGGGGTACCTTTTCTTGTCTGTCTTTAGGCCGAGTCAAAGGTCTAGTGACTGCAAGGAAAGCCCACTGACCACAAGGAAAGACTGCAGCCCGGGATCCTCTTTAGATCTTGTAGCGAAAGTTTGGCATGGTCCGAAGTTATACTGTTTTCAACTTGCGTTGGGGATGTACTGTAATGCAATCTTGTTGTCTGTAGTGGAGTGTAGTTCTGTAGTACGGAGTTTTAACTAATGTACTGAATTTTGTTATGATAGTATAGTTTAGAGTGTGCAGTGTCGTATAGTTTTAGTGTTAGGTGTTGTACTGAAGTACGGAACACGCAGTGTTGGATGTATTATGTGGTGTTGTGTGTTGTAATGCAGTGTGGTAAAGTGTAACATGTTCTTGTGAATACAGTGCGTGCGTGCATTTGTAAGAGAGAGAGAGAGAGAGAGGTCCAGACAGATTCTGTTTTGAAAAAAAAACCATTTCATGATTGTTACTCTTACTGTCGTTACTCGCTGCTGTTTGACGATAATGGTTAGAAACTTGTAACTTTGATGATGATGATGGTGATGATGACGATGAAGACGACGACGACAATGATGATCATGATGATGATGATACTTGTGATAGCTCTAGGGCAATAGTGACACGTAGACAATGATGACATACAACTAAACGATGACCAACCGTGACAACGACAACGACAATAATGATGAACTCCAATAATGACAAGAGCTCCTATCTGACTCGCTTCCAGAGAAACCGCCGCTACACCGCCTACAAACTGGTGGTCAAGAAACACCCCATCAAGGGACGGGCCAGCTATCAGGCGGCCCTTAACGACAACTACTCCCAGCATGCGCTTCGTCACGAATTACGGCGGATGATGCGGGACATTGACCCCGAGATCCAGCGCAAACGGAAAGCCGAATCCTTGGTGATGCACAGCCGTGACAAGTGAGTGGAGATGGGTTACTTACACATTGTAGCTCGTGGCAAAACCTCGTGTAGAAAGTCAGACGATGCGAGTTCGCTGGCCCCTGCCGTGAACATCAGCATTTCTGCTGTATGTGAAAGATCTTTTTCTTTTCCAAGGTCCGGCTAGAAGGGACACGGAACACAATATAGTGTTCACACCACCTTTCTCAGACACTCAGATTTAATCACTAAATTCCCGACAGATTTAGGTACTAGTCTATTCCGTATTGAATAGCATACAATATTGCTAGAATGTTTATACGTGGTAGGGCTGGATGAGGAAGAAGGGGAGGGAAAGGGCGGGGTTTCTGAAGCCCCCCGTTCCTCTCCTCCCAGCTAGTACCTCCCCTGGCTGGCAAAAGATGGCATTTTTGACACGTTGCCACATGTACCACTATTGGGAGTGGACCCCCAGGTATCTCTGTCTTCCCCCTCATATATATTGATCCGACCCTATGTAGAATATGCATGGATAAGATAAGGCATGTTTGCGCCAGTTATGTGCACACCATTGTATACGTAAAGTATCTTCTCTTTTTTTTTCGCTGTCTTATCTTCCGTGTCATCTTAGTGGCGTTGCACCCACGCCGCTGTTGTTCCGCCACGGCCGGCAATCCACAGGGAGCAGTCAATGTCAAGTCGTCATGAGACAACCCACCAGGGGAGACACTGCATGCTGCCGAGTCACTTCACTGGTGCGCAGTGTCACCTCTTCTGACCCAACATCCAAGTGACACCACCTATAACGCGCCCCATACTGAAGAGAATAACTGCTTAGTCGCGGACCCAGCGTGAGTGAGCTCTCCGACCACCGGAAGGCGCCACCACGTCCGTCCAACGTCAGTCCCCATGAATTTGCCGACACTAGCGACCCCGGCGGAGCATCACCAAGGGTTTAGACGTGGAGAAGAAAGCCAAGCTGAGGTCACCATGAAAGCAGGGCATGAAGGGCCACAGAATTTGACAGTTTTGAAAAAAAAAAAAATCATAATCGATGAGGATGGGGATGATGATGAAGATAAAACTACGGATTTACATTCTCATCTTAAACTGCACAAGAGAGCTATACTCTATACTTACTTTGTTAATGTATCCCGACATATACCAGAGCCGAGAGATACAGATACCTGCAGTGTTAGTCAGGAAATTTGTGCAAACTTTCAGAGACGTATCCATTAAATTGGTGAAAATCGACCTTGTGGTTCAGTCTACCCAGCTGAGCCGCTAGCAAACTCAACTCTGATTATGAGCCGGCTGGGGCAGTCCCACAAATAAATAGCTCGGATGGGAATTACACCCAGGACCTCCAAGCCGTGAGTCCGCGACGCGAACCACTTCGCCAGGGCGATTGTGTGCACGTGAAGTATGAGCCAGTGAATGACGGCATGCAATTAAGTCAAAACAGAATTTTGTAAAGTGCAAAAAGTAGGTGTATAAAACACGTGCTAAACACTCGTTCATCATCATCATCATCATCATCATCACATCATCATCATCATCATCATCATCATCATCATCATCATTTTTGTTGTTTGAACGTTTTACAGTACTGATGGTGTTGATAGGTCTGGACCCTCGACCTTCAGTCTCCTGATTACGGTCGTTATCAAGCTGACCTCGATTTTGGATTCCTGTCCATATCCTTACCTGCAGTCAGTTCATATCAGAGTTTTCAGGTTCACCAGATTCATGACAGTCGTTGAACACTTTTTGGCAGCGTTGCCTGCTCCAGTGGGAACTCTCTTTAGGTTTGATTCAGCCACTGATGAGTTGCTGTCGTCAGTAGGGGGCTAACTGTGCAAGGTCATGCCTGTGCTGTTGAATCCAACCTGCGGTACTAAGTCCACCGGCGGA
>JADBJO010000145.1:530000-550000 GCA_016801955.1 Conus betulinus | reverse complement strand
TGCTGTTACGGGCTCAGCCGGTTCAGAAGAGGCACCACTGGACATTACCGAATTGACTTCGAAAAAGTGCGGCGTCTTCTCTGGTGGGTGGCTTCATGGCGACCTCATGCTGTTTATAGCATTGACTGATGATCAGCCGTCGAAGCAACTTACTGGAGAGAGTGGTATGGGATGGAAGGTGCTCCGTTCTGGAAAACCTGTACATTAAGCATCTGTTCAAATGTACAGGTACTTCAGCTGGAGAGATGAGAACATATCTTTCAGAGGTCAATAACATGCAGTTTGCAAGACAGCCAACATTTAAAGCTCAGTGCGATACGTGGATACACGCTGACACAGTCGCATTTTAGAATATTCATTTTTGAGATCAGTTAAAGTTATTATGTAACTATTTAGTTAAAACAAATTGGAATTGGACTGGGGAAAAAAATCTGGGCTATGTCATTAACTTTTTTGGAGGTGGGTGGGGGGGGGGGAGGGGAGGGGCAGGGGGGGAGGGGGGCTGCTACCACTTAATTGTCAGAACGAACTTAAGTGTGTGTATGAATTTAATAACAAAATGGAAATAAGATGAAGAAGAATTTCCGTTACGGAAACTGAATTAATTTTCAAAACTAGAGATGAAAAAGGAAAAGATTTCTTAACGTAGAAAACGAAACAGCTGCGTAATAGAAGCACAAAGAAATAAGAGATTAATTTTTTTCCCCGCATTTTGAGCACGCTCTCACTATACAGCCTGCAGTGCTAACGCCTGGAAACAGCGCGCACGTATACGTGTTCCGTGTAGCGTCATATAGGTGTATGTGCATAGATACAGGAAGGATTCTGTTCGATCTGCTTTCCCACAGCTATATATCATTTTAGTTTATAGTAGCCTGGAAGCATATCATTGAATTACTGTCCCTAGTTGTACAGATGCAATGTTTTCTAGTGATTTAGAGACAACGCATTTGTTTTCAGTTGTCTGAAGATAAAAGCATTCACCGTTTTCAATTGTTAAAAGACAAATTTATTACTTACTGTTTTAAACTGCCAAGAGACAAATCTGTTTCTTACTATTTCCAGTTTTCAAAAGACAAAATGATAATCTCGTGTTTTCAGTTGTCAAGAGACAAATGAATGATTTGGTATTTCCGGATGTGATGAGGCAGATTTATCATCTGCTGTTTCCACATGTTAAGAGACAAATTCTTATTATTTGCTGTTTGCAGTTGTCGAGAGACAAATTTACCATTCACTCTTTCAGACGCACCGAGACAAATTTATCATTCACAGTTTTCAATTGTTAAGAGACAAATTTATTCTGTTTTGATTCCAGTTCTCAAGACAAGAGACAAATTTGTTATGTTTTCAGTTGCGAAGACAACAGACAAATTTATCATGTTTTGTTTTTAGTTGTCAAGACTAGTGACAAAGTTATCTATTATTGTTTTCGTTTGTCAAGACAAAAGATAAACTTACTGTGGACTGTTTTCAGTTGTCAAGACAAAAGGCAAGTGTATGATGCACTGTTTTCAGTTGTTAAGACAAGAGGCAAGTGTATGATGCACTGTTTTCAGTTGTTAAGACAAGAGGCAAGTGTATGATGCACTGTTTTCAGTTGTCAAGACAAGAGGCAAGTGTATGATGCACCGTTTTCAGTTGCCAAGAGACAAAGTTATCCTGTACGGTTTTCAGCTGTAGTAAGGAGACAAATTTATTCTGTTTTGTGTTCAGTTGTCATGACAAGAGACAAACCTATGTTTTCAGTTGTCTGTGTGAAGTCAGTAGGTTACAGTTGTGTGAAACAATTCTTGCCATAGGGCAAGATTGAAAAAAAAAAAGAAGAAAATTAGTTTTGACAGCTGTATAATGGTTTAGTTCCATCTCATTGCAATATGTGTTCTTCTCTCTCCTTCTTCTCCCTTTCTTCTTTATTTCGTTGTCGCTTTCGTTTTCCTCTGTCTATTTTGAACTCAATGTTTTTCATTCACATCAATGCCTTAGCTTTGCAATAAATTGTTAAAGTGTATCTGTGACGGGGATTTTTGGTTTCAGTTTAGTTGTCCGTTTTACAGTCAAGCAGTTGTTTGTCTGACCCTGTGGTTTCTAGTCATGCTTTGTTTGCTACTTTATGCAATGGGTTCAGTGTCTGATTTGAAGTTGTTTAAAAATATGCGCGCGCACGCGCGCGCGCGCACACACACACACACACACACACACACACACACACACGATTTATGAACTGGTGTGCTTCGTCCGAGATTCATTGGCAATTCCTTGGTTTAAGCACAAAAATAATTTAAACGGTTGTTCTGTTTACAGATTGAAAAAAAAGGAAAAATTCGAACAACCCAAGGTAAGGTGCGTCTGTTGGAAAATTAAAACAAGTGTGCTGTCTTCGGGTTCTATGATGAATAATCATTATCGTTTTTCTTCCATGGTTGCCGTTGAAAATTTTATTCACGTTTAACTGGAACTGTCTTTAAAAAAAAAAAACCCGAGAAGAAATGCAAATGAATGGGGGGGTGTTGTGTACACTGTTGTTCTGATATTTTGCACGAGTGAAATGAATCTGCTACTTGGCGTCCACGATGTTCCAAATGGTGAATTAACAGGAGCCAGTAGAAAAAAAATCACATTTTTTTGGGTCAAATATTCAATAAAACAATGATTGAAAATTTTGTGCTGTTTGTTTCTCTTGTTAAGAATTGTCTTTTTTTTTTTCGTCTCGTCGTATGGTATTTTCACTGGTATTATTCCAACGACGTTTATTTTGTCCCCCCATCCCCCCCCCCCCCCCCCCCAAAAAAAAAAAAAAAAAAAAAAAAAACGACCTGGCAACGTTTTTGTTTTGTTTTGTTTTGCTTTTGTCACAGTGGCTCTGTTTTCTAAAAGTGTGTTACGTACATCACGCCTTTAAACAAGGGAATTCCGTTTTTCCCCCAGTGTAAACGGTATCCCCACTTTTAGAAGAAGTACTATGTTCTGTTACTCTGACATGTTCCCCCCCCCCCCACCCCTCACCCCCCCCCCTGTCCTAATCTGGCAACTAAAGAGAGAGACTGGTCAACACTGCTCAGAGTGCACATTCACTGTCCACTTTGCAGAGTCTGTTTGCTCACGTGTCATTTCGTACGGTTTTTTGACGCGCCATTATGTCTTATTATTTTTTTTTTTTTTTTCCAGCTCGTTTATTTTAAGTGGAGTGATAAAGTGAGGCGAGAACGCCCTCAAATCGGCCAAACTTTTTTTTTTTCTACTTTATTAGCGGATAACACTGGTTCAGCTTTCATGTTACGAATACAACAAATAGTGTGGATAGTTGTTTTCGTTTTCTGTTGTTTTGTTTTGTTTTCAAGACAATACTTTCTTTCAGTATGTAATAGTAGGCGTAAAAGGGCCTGAAGCTGAAACACACACTGGGTCATATATAGGAACCTGTCCTATGCTTGGAGTGTGTATCAAGATACATAGCCCTGTGGCTATAAAGTTGTGTTTGCTTTGTTTTAAAACCGCAAACCGGCTATCTGACGCTCACGTGTAATGTTTAAAAAAGGAGCTTATTCTATACTGAAATAGAGGCTTTACACCATAAACATACGGGTTCCTGCATGTGCGCGCGCGTATGTGTGTATGTGTGTGTGTGTGTGTGTGTGCGCACGCGCGCGCCGGCGCGCGTGTGTGTGTCCTGCTGAGTGCGAGTCTATGTGCATTTCGCGCACGCGCGTGTGCGTGATAACACGAGCGCCATACGCTTAAAAATGGTAACGAGCGCAATACGCTTAAAAATGGTCACACACACACACACACACACACACACACAGAGGTTTTTGGGTCTAACGTGTGGGGAAAGGGGAGGAAGCAGCGGGGGGAATGCTGGGGCATAGTGAGGGAGTTTCATGTTGATTGGCTTACTAAGTGTCAGATAGATCAAATTGTCTTTTTTTTTTTTTTTTTTTTTTTTAACCAGTGTGATGGTTATGTGATGACTACCTTACCATAAGTTAGAGAGATAAAGTCGCCCTTTTTCTCCACCAAGGTGATGATTACCTATCATACGTTAAAGAAATTAGGTTATCCTTTTTCACCAAGGTGACGATCACCGTATCATATGTTAGAAAAATAAGATTGTCCTTTCTCACTGATGTTTAATTTGTTTTTGGTTCTGAATGTGTACCATCGAAAGACACTTTAAAAAGCGCTACGAAATAAGAACAGCTCTGTGATCTTGAAATTGTTTGGTCGTAAAGCGTGTCACACAATACAATGGTGACACTGTCAAGATCCTCGCAAGTTGCAGTCCACATTCAGCGGTGCACCTGCACAACATCAAAGATGTAGGGGAACATGATTAGCATGTCGCCTCGCTTTACAACAATTCATCCTTGTCGGAATCCCGTTCTCTTGTCTCTTGTTCTCTCCTACCACTTTCAAACACCATGTGACTACGTGCCACGAGAGAACTGTTCAGCTGACTAGGCTGCCCTCTCCGGGCATAACGTTTGCCAGCTTATTGTTGTCCATTGATCAGCGAGGGCGGCCCACAGTTTGAATGTAACCTTTGGCTGTGGGCAATCCACCGTGTGTGAGCTTCAAACTTGACAGTTTGACGTGATTAACAGCAATGTTTGGCAAACAGCCAGCCAACTCCTGAACAGAGAGAGAGAGAGAGAGAGAGAGAAGTGGATTCTATGTATGCAACGAAACTGTAACTTGCGAAAGGGGAAGATTCCTACCCTACCTGCTCGACATCTCTGACAAAACCAGTTCTCAGAGAAACAATAACATACCACGTTCTGCAAGCCAACTGCTTTTTGACGAGGTGGATCAGAAAGGAAGCTGTTTACTGTGAAGAATTTCACACGGGTTTGTTTTACTTGTCCGCTTAAGGCAGAGGTTGCAACATTCCAAACATGCGTTTGTTCATTGATTCATAATGCCTAAATTTAACAAAATATGTTTTGCCACTTTGGAACTCGTCGTTAAATAGATTTATACAAGCTAAGTTACACGAAAAAACGCCGTCTTAAATGCTTATTTCAACGTGAGCATTGTTTCGTGATTCATGTGTTCCACGTGCGCCTTCTACTTTCTCTGTGCCAGTCACGTGCATTCTCTCCGTTTGGGTTAATGGAACAGATAAGGACGCAGTCAGATGTGCTCGATATCCGAGGGATCATAGAGCGACGGTCTACGTACCATTCTGAGGATCTGTGAGGCATGTGGCTTGAATCCTTGTAGTGCCTGGTGGATGAGAAATGGAAAATTCCCAGTATGTTTGATCGATGTATACTTAGACCAGCTATTGTGCACTTGATTCCCTTTCTTTCTTTTCCTTCCGTCTTTTTTTCCCAGTTCATTCATTATTTCAGTAGCAGAGATAGACTTATCATTGAGAAAGGCGACATAGTGATTTTGTTGTTTTTTCTTTGAATTGATAAACAGAAAATGAAACAAACAAACACGCACCAAACAAACACATAGTCAGTAAACAGAGGTCTTTCATACCTTATCATGTAAGCATGTTAAATGAAATATGACGTTCATTAGTCATGAGTGAACGTTGACACATGGATGGCATTGATCTGACCTGTTGTCTGTTTACAGAATGATGACACATGGTTTATGACTCAAACTGTGATGAAAGGATAATGGTAAGGGGAGGAGGAAGAGGGGCGTGGGGTCACCAATACAGAGGTTGCCCGGGTGCCCCCCCCCCCCCCCCCCCCCTCCCCCGACGGTCCATCTACGTCAGCCCCTCTTTCTCCAGTTCTCGTCATCTTCCCGCATCCCAGCTCCTATTTATTCAGCAATTTTTGTACACTGATGTCGGTTTACATCTTTTTTGATCGAAGAACACCTGACGAGCTGTTCATAGGCGTGCTGTTATGATTCGCTTTTGTCTGTTTACCAAGAAACAAGACACGCAGCTCGGCTCGAAAGCGTGACGACTGCGTGACGTAGACAAAGAAATTGACGGAACTGTTCATCATGAGGATGACGGTGGCGCCAATGTGAGTGACGTAATACATCCGCCAGTAACGACTCTGGGCCCAAAATTCGGGAACTAAGAGCCGAGTCAGAGCCACGCAGATGGTAGGAGTAGCACAGATGACGAAGATACACGACAACGTCACCAGCATCTTCACCAACGTCATCTGACGTCTTTCCACTGACGTCACGACCCCGGATTGATGACGCCACATCATGGCATTTTGAAGCTGGATCACGGTGACGAAAGTAGCGATGGAGACGACGAAGAAAAACTGACGAAAGTTATGGTTGACAGGACGATGTTTTCGATGAAGTCAATGATGAATTTGTGTTTCTTATAGTACGACGATGCTGTCAGCATTGCGACGAAGTTTCCTGTGCTGACATCATCGAAAGCTACGACGTTGTATTTGAAAGAGTAGACGGAGCATAAAGCGTTCATGGAGAGGATGGTGAATGCGATCAAGATCCCCATAGTGCGGGTCTTCATGATCGTAGCCGCTTTCATTGGCAGAACCACACAGACACACCTCTCCACAGCAATTATCATCGTCAAACAACCCGAGGAGTACAGAAACCCAAAGACGAAATTCACCACGTTTTTCCTCACAGAATACTTCCACACCTCCCGCAGCCTGATATTCTCCTCGTCACGAAACAGTAGGACGCCATAACAAATTTTGACGTCACGTACATCAAATCCACGAAAGCCAGTGAGAAAAGACACAAATTCATTCGATCTCGAAGTCCTTGACGGAAGAAGATGATCATGTTGAGGAAATTGGTCGGAGCACCGATGAAGAAGAAAAACGGCGGCCGACCGCCACAGTCCAAGACTTTTTCGACGATGCGGAAAGTAGCGTCATTCAGGATGCCGGCTTCTTGGTTATCCGGATTTGAGGTCATTAATGACGTCATGAGTGGTGCTGGTGACGTCACTTTCGCTTACGTTTAGGTAGACCCAGGAGTACATGTCGCTGAGGAGGCAACACTATCTACAACACGTAAAAGGAAACAATAAAACCAAAGTGAGACAGATTATTTAACTCTTTTAGCGGTATGGTAAGGCTCAACATTGCTGCTGATTTTTTCTTTTGTGTGTGCATCATCTCAGGGAATGCTTTTACAAGATTGACAGCTCTCCGTTACAGTAAGAAGTATATCGTAGTATAAGTTTCAAACTACACTCATTTTGCTGTGCTTTCCAGAAAGAATTGAGAGAATTGCTTCAGAATCGATGAAGCTGAAATTTCATATAGATAGTGACTCAATTTGCCTGGTGACTGGAAATGTTGGGATTTTCCTGACGTCTTTCCTCCGCACACAACTGCATCCACTCCATACACATAAGGCGCAAACAAAGGTCAATTTGATTATTCCCCTCCTTAATCTTTTAAAATCCCATGGGGTTCTTTACTCTGGCATCAATCAAAGCTTATATATTTTCATATTCTGTGATTCTTTCAGCTGATGCAACCAATCAGCTTCATTGAAAGTCACTATTGCAGGTTTACTCACTGCAAGTGTCCACACACACTCTCTGTGGTGTCCGGAACTGGCTTCCTCCGTGCGGGGATCCCATACACATCACAACTACTGGTCGCGACAAACTCTTGCCCAACCTGGATCTTCCCGCGGATCGGAGCTTGGCCCGGGAACGCGCGCAGCCCCCGGCCATCCACCTTAGTGCCCGATCTCCAGTCTCTTCTTTCCTCTACCGCACGGGGAGTCGCCCCAGCTATAACAAACCGGATAAACACGAGTTCAAAACACTGCCAGCCAGTTAGCAGTCATGTTACACTTTACACATTTTGAACTCTTCAATTTTTCAAACATAGTTTCGGTTCCGACAATAAAACATTGAAAACAAAATGGAGAATCATCTAGATTCTCACAATATAAAATTAGATACTTACGGCTTGAGTACCGGTCATTCAACTACAATTCACATACTTCTGTATGTGTTAGGCCTCTGCCTTTATTAATGGGCACAGTCAGCCTCTTCTTCATCTAAATCGTCTGTTCCATTCTCAGAGTGCGCCGATACAGGCCAACGCCTGTTTATATTCAAATCGCGTGAACAGTGTTAAAAATTTCACTCAAACTCTGGGCCACGTTCAGCCAGTACGCTCCCTTGTGTCACACGACTAACCTATAGTGTAACGCACGAATCAATAATCTTTTTCTTAATCTGTACTGTTTCATGCATCGCGTAGCATATGAAATATCGCTCCGCATTACATGACATAGACCTACCACCTCCCACTCGCTCTTGCATATTCTTTCTTCTGTCTGTCTGTCTGTCTGTCTGTCAATTGTTTCGGATTTTCGTCCTGGACACGGCCCTGTACACAAGTCTGGTATTCACTGGCTTTCTGTTCTGATGTGAACTCCGTGGTGAACTGGACTAGAAACACCAACGACTTGACTGGAAATGCACTTTCGGCGTATGCACACATCTTGCACATCGTCTCGTTGACGACAGTCTTTTAATACGGTCGACGATCACACGGATTGCTATGAAAACAACCTTACACGCACGCACGGTTCTACTGTATTTTTGAAATGCGTCATTTGACTCTGCACTGGTTTTCGAGAGTACTCGTTCCACACGACTTCATCCCCATTACCCCCTGTTCCCTCAGGATGCTGGAAACGCCACTAACAAATAAAAGGCTGTAACAGTGAATCTGGATGTATGTGGGTATGAGAGATCCAGAATGGACGGTGTGGAAGGGGTGGTGGTGGTGTCTGTCTGTCTGTCTGTCTGTCTGTCTGTCTGTCTCTCTCTCTCTCTCTCTCTCTCTCTCTCTCTCTCTCTCTCTCTCTCTCTCTCTCTCTCTCTCTCTGCCATGCGTGTTGTCCGCTGCAGATTTGAATCATTTGTTAGATATTTGAGTTCTCTTTCTTCTCTTTCTTCTCTCGTTCTCTTACATGTCTTTAACGCAGTCTGTTAATGCAGTAATTGTAGCTCCCCTCTCCCCCCCCCCCCCCTTGCCAGCTCATCTGCTATTTGCAATAAAAATTGTGTCTATGCAAATGGCTCCCCCCTTCCCCCCCCCCCCCCCCCCCCTTTTTTTTTTCTTTGCGTTGCCGTGATTCGAACCTGCACTTTCATTGGATGGATGGGGGCCTTTCGGCCATGTTGCCTTGCGATGGACGGTACTCCTCACGGAAGCTTTCAGAATTCTGTTTAAAGCTGAGAAATATTAGGTCGTTGAAGTCCATTCTTGTTCCTCCTTGACACCCTAAACGGTCAGGAATGTCATGGTTTGACACGGTTTCTGGCGAGGACACGACGTCAGAGGTGACAGAGTGACCCTTAGACCGGTTCCTCCAAAATGTATGGATGAGAGAGAGAGAGAGAGAGAGAGAGAGAGAGAGAGAGAGAGAAAACGCTTCCGGAGCAAAAAATCCCAGGAGAAAAAATCATCAGCAAGTATGATACGATACGCAAGGGTGCAGATGAAGCACTGCATCATCAGATTTGTGGAATGCTTGGGCTCTGGCAGTCTTACCTTTCCACTAGCTTTGATTTGCTTGCAGCAGCAAAGAAATGACTTCGTATCCGATCATTTCTGTAATACTCCCCACACCCCCCCCGAAGGGGGAACGAAAATTGCAGTAATATCTTTCAATCTTTGAAAAGATAGTCCTATGCAAGACTGAAACCCTAGACCTGATTTGTTTTGTTTTGTTTTGTTTTTGCTTCCCAGGCCAAGCGGGGCCTATTCATTAAGCAATCCATTATCCCATTCAATAGAACAGTATACACGTTTGTATTTATGTATTATCGTGAGTTTGTTTCTCCTGTTGAAAGACCCATAGAGGTCAAATCTCAAAGTGACCTGAGTGAGTTCTGAATGACTTAGATAGAGGGTTAAAGGTCAAGTGATCAGTTTGGGTCATGAAGGCCATAACCCAGACGCTAAATGAAGCAACTCAGGTCACGCGACCCAGTCTGAGGCTGAAGGTGAAATGGCTCCAACCAGTCATGGCGATTTAGGTTTTTTTTCGCCAGTTAAGTGACTGAATTTGGGTCTGGTAACCCATATGAAGTGGAAAGTCGAGGTGAGAGGAGTCGGATGAGAGTGACTTAAATGGAGGTAATTGTGACTTGTAGAAAAAACAAAAAAAAACCCTCAGAGATCAACCCGATTGGAACACAGAAATATGCAGACAGAATAGTAGGCAAACACGGAGGTATGCGCCAACCAGACAGCCTGCAGTCTTCTAGCTGTTTAAGTCTAAAAAAAAAAAGAACAACAGAGAAACAAACAGCCAGCAAACGACAGCCACAGTCTTCGATCCATCTCCTGCCATCACCTCCATCCCCCTTTACCTTTCTTCTCCGCCATTACATTACCTTACCTTACCTCCTCCTTCTCTGTCTTTGAGACTGCAGTTTCCACATTCGTATTCACAACAAATTCATCATTTGTTCGATCGCTTGTCTTCCAGCTTAAGAGAAATGTATATAGACTGAAATCGAAACGATAGAGATTGTTTCTATGACGGCAGTGCAACTCTGACGCCTGTATAGGATAGACCTCGCGTAACTTTTTCGTGTCCCCTTTTTAAACCAGTGAGGTGCGGAATAATCTGAATGGAGCTGTCTAAACGGAACCATTGAAACATGGTATCCCCCCCCCCCCCCCCCCCCCCCCCCCATCTCTTCATCTTACATTCCAAAACCTTCTCTCGTATCCTTTCCTCTACAGAATACGCTGCCGGAGGTGTGAGATAGTGCTGGTACTTCAGCATGCTCAGTTCCGTTAGACTACAATGTTTATGGCCAAAGACTGTAAAAATCCATTCTTAACTAGCAGGGCACTCGGGAAAGCGCAGAACCCCACCACCGTCGACGGGACCCGGGTCTTCTTCTTTATCCCGATCCACGTCGCAGATTCGCAGAAAAAAAGCTGGATCTTCCTTGGCCACATTCCGTTTTTTTCCACCGAGTTTCAGTAAATCAGTTCCTTAGT
The DNA here is from genome assembly GCA_016801955.1 of Conus betulinus. Taxonomy (NCBI): domain Eukaryota; kingdom Metazoa; phylum Mollusca; class Gastropoda; order Neogastropoda; family Conidae; genus Conus; species Conus betulinus. The sequence goes on along the minus strand of JADBJO010000145.1, from coordinate 539,039 downwards.
GTTCCCCTCATTTTGCTGAACGAGATTGGATTTGTGCTTCGATCTGGATCTGCAATGAAATTCAAAGAATTCGACCTTGGCCTATTCTTTTTTTTTTTTTTTTCCTTCAAGCTTAATTAAAATCGGCACAGTAGTTTTTGCATAATCTTGCTGACAGAACCAGCCGCCGTGGCAAAGTGGTTAGCGTCGCAGATTCCCCGGATGGGAGGTCGTGGGTTCAATTCCTATCACAGCCATGTGGGTTTTTTTCTGCCCGACCGGTGCCTACCCAAAGTTGAGTTTGCTACAGGCTCAGTTGGGAAGACTGGGACCACACAGTCGAGTTTCATCCACTAAATGGGTGCGTCTCTGAGAGTGTTGCTCAAATTTCCTGGGTCGGAGTGAGCAGCGTGGGTGAAATGCCACTGAGGTAGCACAGAAGATGGGATAGAAAAAATAATCTTGCCGACAGGCAGACAAACACAATAGTTGGCGGAGGTGATGTTTTTCACACCCCCTTAAAACCTACTAACCAAATTAACGAATATCTATACCTTCTTGAATGTATAACAACTTCAGTGTGAGTAATAATTGCTGTAACGTTGATCTGGCTGGGATCACACAAAGTGTGACTTCCATTGTTTTTTGACAGTTATAAATCTTCGGGTTATTTTTTTTCACGACAGTTTCCTCTTCAATATTGGACAAACAATGATAATGGTGTAAATAGCCCTTTATTGCAACTACTTGCAAAATCATGAAGGGATTGAGAGCCATGTAATGTTTAAACCTCTGGTAAATCACCGTCTTATTCAAGTGTCCTGGGCAGGTGGGCACGCATCAGCCCTTAATGTAAGATACGTTTCAATATACAGATGTGTCCAATTTCAAGTAGTGGACAATTGGAACATTTGTAACAGTGTGCCTCATGTTACCCTCAAGTGAAATACTTAAAATTGTTCCAAGTTTTGTTTGTTCCAGTTTTTGAACATTTCGATTTAGCCCAAATTAGGGGCTGAAAAAAAAAAAGTTGTATAAAACGGAAGATAACACCCCAGTAAGGGACACAAAGTCTGTGCTTTTAAGATGTCCACTGCACAAACGAAAATTGTGTCCCTTTTCGGAAAATGTTCTTCCTCGCGTGAAAACGGGTGGTTTCGTTCGTCATTTCGACTTCGGTGCTTAAACATTTGAAGATGTTGATCCCACCGGCAGTCTTGTAAAGTCTGTTAATTATTTGCCCAACATTTTCCAAGATTTAAGAGATCTAAACTCAACGCCATTGAACATGGTTGTTTACTTGTTTGTTTGTCATGAATCCAGCCGGAACACGATGACCTACTTTTTTTTATAAAAATATATGGGATTTACAGTGTATGCAAGTTTCTTCTTGTTTTTAATGCAGAAAGGCAGTAATTGATATCCTAACTACCGTTTGCATCGTCACCTACATAATGAATTTCTTGTCAACCTTCCCCAAAGGGAAATCATCAACATGGCCGGGACTATCTCAATGTCACTTCGATCGATCAACCATGCCAACAAAGGAATGTACAAAATCATTCAGAATAAGTTACAGCCGTATGCAGATGCCATTATTGTGGAAGAACAGGCTGGAATCTGCAGATCAGAAGTACCATTGAACAGATCTTTAATCCGACTACCCTTTGCGTAAGTACCCCCAACACTAGAAGTAGTTGTGCCATGTATCTGTAGATTTCTAGATGGCGTTCGACAGAGCTTAGCGTGGGTACGATGTGGGGCAAAATGAAGAAATCTGATTTCGGGCAAAAGTTATATAATCAACACCATCCGGCAACTGTACTCCAAAGCGACCAGTGCGGCTCTCACATAACATGCTATTAGAGATTGGCTCGTACTTCAGCTGGAACTCGACAGGGCTGACATCAGTCTCCCGCACTTTTCAACATATTTCTGGAATGTATTATGACTGATGCAGCATAGTTAGCACTGGAAGAAGAATCATCTCGAACTTCGACTTTGCAGACGACATTGATAGCCTGGCAGGCAGTGAACCAGAATTCACCAAGCTTATCAAGACTGGGTAAATATTACATGAAAAGACCATTTTGATGGCCATCCGCAGCACCAGCATCAGTGTTGATATAACTGTCGATGGAGACAAACCGGACACTGTTCAAACGTTCACTTACCTGGACTCGAATTCACTTACCTGGAATCAATCGTTAGTAATGAGAAAAACTGCCCGAGGGCAGCAAAGACAATATTAGCATTGTCCAGATTAAAACCTGTCTTTAGGGATATCAACAGGCCCTTAAAACACAAGATGAGATTCCTGCGGGAATATTTATCTTCCTGTATGCATGTGTGACATGAACCCAGTAGGCGGATCTGTAGGTACAAATCTAAGCCATGGAAAAGAGATATTTTCGCAAAATACTTAAATCAGATAAACTGACCATATTACTTACTAATAAGTGCGAAAAAAAATCGCCAGATTAGACAATATTAAGAAATGTTGACTCAAGTTAAAAAAAAAAAGTGCGTTGGTATGGCGACGTAACGAGATCCAATGTCCTTGCTTTAAGAATCCTTCATGCAATTGCGGAAGGAGATAGATGGACAGAAGACGGGGGAAAACCAAAACAATGCAAAAAGAGGAGATGGACTGACAGCTGCGCAGAAGAGACAGGGAAACTACTCAAAGAAAACCAGGGGCTGCATGCGACCAAACTGGAGGAACCTAATGTATTGTTGTTCAATGTGATACATCAGTGACCTTTGACAGAAGAAGAAGAAGAAGAAGAAGAAGAATGCATATGCATATGTACACACACTGTACCTCTATTTGTATCTCATCCGAAGAAACAGAGACTAGTATCTCCATATACTCTGAAGAGAAAATCTCCTCTGACTCCTGTCCGCAGCAAGGGCTGAACTCAGTAACCTAGTGTCATAAGGCAATACTTTATCCTCTGGGTAAACCAGGGCTACAGACAGGAACGAAAAGAATGCCCTAGTCTGCAGCTCTTTGCCTACACGAACGGTAACAAGATTCTTCGCTTCCCCATCTTTCAGTGTAAATATACACACACACAAAATGCACAAAATCGCCTTGATCAAAATCACTACCCGATTTTTCCTAGTTGTTAGCTGTTGAAGACATGTGAAGAATACCATCAATGGTTCGATTTCATGTTTTTCTTCGAAAAGAAAATTGCTAAATGCCATGCTGTCATGACAAACACCTCCTCTTTAAGCAGAGAGTCAATCAACGTTTTCTGAACTCAAAAAAAGCAAACCTGCGGCCAAACATTCTATAGACCATCACAAGATGAGCTTAATGTCTCCGTGCTGCTGAAAAAAAAATGTTTTAATGGATTTTTCTCGTTCTACTAGTAACTATTTTCTCCACAAAGACAAATATTTTCGAAGGAAAAAAAGATAGACGTGAACGATCAACAAAAATGAAAGTCGACACCAACACGTTTGAATTTCAAATGCTTGGTTCATCGTTCAATCCTCTCTGTGCCGTCTGGAGGTTGAGACAATTGCAAGGAATCTCCACGCCTCTCTGTCTGTTGCTGCCCAGGGGGCCATCTCCAAAGCCAGCACGTTGCCTTTCATCTCTCTCTCTCTCTCTCTCTCTCTCTCTCTCTCTCTCTCTCTCTCTCTCTCTATTCTGCGCCACTTCCGTTGGATCACCTTCGGTTTTTTCCCCCTTGCAATGTGCAGCATAGAGATGGTCTGAGCAGTAAGCGTAATGGCGTGCGATGAACATGTCCCAGTCATCCCTAACGGCGCGCTTGGATCGTCTCTCGCATCGTCACGCTCCCCGCTCCTGTCCTGCTTGAGAGATCTGTAAGCCCCTTGAGATGCCGGCACCGCGGCAGCTTAGAGATGACACACGGTGCTTCAGGACGGCACGTGCCGGACCACGCGGATCCAGGGCTGTTGACACCTTGTTGCAGCAGTCAGGAACCCGTAGGGTGAGAAGTCCTGCGTAATGTAAAGCATTTATGGGATAGTCATAGCCATGTCCACATGGTAATGGATTTTTTTTTTTTTTTTTTTTTTTTTTTTTTTTTTTTTTTTTTTTTTTTTAAAAGTACTCGTGTTCTTCCGTGAAATCAGTAATGGTTGTTTTCTTGATGAAAATTACCGTCTTCATATAACAATAGTGTAAATAGTAATTTCAGCATGGCTGGGAATCATCCCTCAAAGAATTGACAGAGCTCCTCAAACAGTTGGCAGAATGGCATTCCACACCACACGCTACTGTCCAATGAAAATGGCAACAATTGCTGTTATTACTACCACGTCTACTGCTGCTACAACTGCTACTGCTACTCTCCTCTCCTCCTCCTCCCTCCTCCTCATCATCAACATCATCATCACTCTTCTTCTTCTTAATATACCAGATATTTGTTCATTGCATATTGTATTACAAAATTACATTTTGCTTTACATTCAATCTGTCAGTGGCTCATACTTCACACGTACAGCGGCATACACATACTATACAAACAGTCCTTACTCTACTTACATATACTGTAAATATAATCAAGCAAACGTTTCATTTACTATTTGTTATAGATGTACTTTTCTTTAAGCCTGTCTTATACTTGCTAAAATCGTGACCGTTTTCAAGCAAACGAAATCAATACTCTAAACCATAGCTCCTACTTGTATTTCAAAAGACTAATTATCACGTGACAGTTACCGTTCATGTGAGAGTCGAAAATAACATGAGATGAAAACGTATTAATACTTAGTCGTTTCACGTGACATGGCCATCTTTATGCCATGAAAACCGTTTCTTTAAAAATACAAATAGTTATTATCGTTTTCATGGTAAAAAGTACTTTTTTTACGTAGAAACAATGTACACACAATAACCTTGATCTTTGAAAGTGTTTCTGAATCAAAACTAGTCAGGAAGTCCACAGATTTTGCCCGCTGGCGCTCACAGTGACGTTCTCTTCCCTCCCCTCCAGCTAACTAATATGGAAGCCAGTCATACTATAGAAACAGTCAGAAACAACGGTAAAACCCGAAAGGTGCAAATGCTCACAGGGTGGCGCTCACAACGACACTCCCTTCCCTCCCCTCTAGCTAACTGATATGGAAGCCAGTCATACTATAGAAACCAATCAGAAACAACGGTAAAACCCGAAAGGTGCAACCAATGCTCACAGGGTGGCGCTCACAACGACACTCCCTTCCCTCCCCTTTAGCTAACTAATATGGAAGCCAGTCATACTATAGAAACCAGTCAGAAACAACGGTAAAACCCGAAAGGTGCAACCAATGCTCACAGGGTGGCGCGCTCACACGACACTCCCTTCCCTCCCCTCTAGCTAACTGATATGGAAGCAGTCATACTAGAGAAGCCAATTAGAAACAACGGTAAAACCGAAAGGTGCAACCAATGCTCACAGCAGGCACACTGGGTTGAACCAGTCGTTGAATACCACCATCTTGTCCACCATCATTTGAATCTATGGTCTTGACGTACCACGGTGTGAGCCACTCAAGCCAGAGTGCTATGATTCATGTATTAATGTTTTCGGCTTGCCATAATCCAGATCATGAGTGAATACCTTCGCAACGACGGCCATGTTTTTTCGCACGCGGCTGTCGGTTTGTCTGTCTGTCAGCAGGATTACACAAAAACCCCGATTTTTTAAAATGCAACTTGGTAGAAAGATGGAATGCGGTGCAATAAAAATGCCACTAAATTTTGATGTGGATCCGCTGTGCGGATCTGAGGAAAAAGAGTGACCCATCTCAACCTCAGCGAAGGTCTGCGCTCTCCCGAGAGCTGTTCATAGTGTATTACAACATATTCTAAAAAGTTACATCAGTGAAATATTTGAACTCTTTTGATGTCATAATATTGTCCTTCGCTGATCACCCCCCCCCCCCCCCCCCCCCCCCCCCCCCCATTAGTTTTTTTGTTTGTTTGTCTGTTAAACTCATCGACAGCTGCCACCTTGGATATACTCTCCTCAGAGTGTACACCGACAGGTGGGGTGCTACGGCAACTTCTTCCGATCCTTTCCGGCAAAGTTCGCTGATCGGTATTTAAAACGGCTGTTCTACTCGGAAAATTCCGACAGTCCTTGCTACCAATCAGACGGCGTTACTATTTTTGGTACATAAGAGAAAATTCATGAGTGAACACAAGGAGAAAATATTCCACCCCTATATACCTTACAGAAAACATTTATCGTGTTTTTGTCAAAGATGAAATGGATTGTAAACGGAAGGAACTGAATTAAGCACTAGATTGTTTGGAATTCACATTTTGTGCTGCGTGTGTGTGTGTGTGTGTGTGTGTGTGTGTGTCCGACGACACGCTGTTCCTCGAGCAAGTGATAGGACAAATATTATCTCAGCCGGTTCTTACAGCTATCTCCTGTGTGTCGTGTGGTTGTTATCGAATGAATGATTATCATTGATCTATAGCTCCACAGAAATATTCAAATTTATTTAGAATTTAAACTTACAAGATGGATGAACAGGCTGTAAAGAAATGGACCAACCAACCGGCCACCCATCCTGAACAGCAGCTAGCTTTCAGGAACGTTTATCTTTTTTTGTTGTGTGGCCGGCCAATGGTGCTAACAACGAGAGGCTCCACTGCAACACGAAACAAACAGGATTGATCACATGTTGTGTTCGCCTTGCAGAGCTTGCATGTCATATTTAGAGTACATAAACAAATTTAAGATAATCTTTCTCCCGGGAACTTTTATTTTGCATGCTGTGTATCCTTGGTATGCGTGTTAGGTGGCAAGCAATGTAAGCGCTATCGCTTGTTGGAATTTTGTGCTTTTTTTTTTCTCGTTATGTGAGTGTAAGATGCGGTATGCTTGTTTATTATGCGTTGTTCAGTCTCCGTTCCCTGCCCTATCTAAGATTTCATTTTATATGTGACACTGTGCAACTGTAAGTCTTCCCGTTGTAGCTGTAGATGTAAATGTGATAGTTCATCTATGTAGATCATGCGCTGATCAGATAACAGCGCCGCGTATCACCTTGCAATAGTCGTGAGGTGGATTCCGCGCCTGTGTGTCAGCTTCATTGACTACGAAAAGGCATTTGGCAGCTTAGACAGACAGACAGACCCTCTGGAAGCTGTTGAGGCAATAATTTTGGTATGCTGGAGACGATCACATCATTTGGAATTCCCACCACATGCTTACCCGTAGGATGGTCCATGGCTGGCAACCTATTGTCACCTGGCAGGTAAAGATAGGAGTAAGGCAAGGATGCCTGCGGTCGCCTCACCTGTTTCCGGCTCGCAGTTTATGAAGACAACTACGACCCACTAGCGAATGACGCTCAGGATGCAGCTGGGCGACCCTTGGTTTCAGCGACGATCTGGTCCTTCTCTACGTCAGCCGGCAACAGCTGCAGAAGAAGACTAGCATCGTCGCAGAAACCTTTGCTCGCCTAGTCCTCAACACCCATGAGGGAAGAGCGAAATTCTCGAGATTAAGGAAGCTAACTCAAAATTCATCAAGCTGGAAAGAAGCAGCTGTGAGAGGCGAAGGTCTACATATTCCTTGGCAGCATGGTTGAAAAGCCGGATGAGGCGAGTGCAGACATCAGAAACTTGAATCGGTAAGACAAGGCTTTCCGAGGCTTATTAAGGCTTTCTGTCGGCTGCAGATAGATCTGGAAACCAAGATCAAGACCAGGATCTTCAACATCATCGTGAAACCTGTTTCGCTTGATTGAACTGATATGTGTAGAGCCACTATCATCACCATGGGAAGAATCCAGATTTCAACACCTGATTCAGAGGGATTCTTAGGATTAGCTGGCCAGTCAAAATCATTAACGAAGATTTGTGGAGATTTGTGTTAGCCAGCAAAACAGTAGCCTGCAGAAGAAAACGCTCCTCTGAAGACAGGTTGGCCACAATCTCTGCACACCTACATCCAACACCATCAGCAAACCTTCACCTGGAACCTGCTGGGGAACAGGAAGAGAGGCTGTCTGAGAACCACAAGGCGCAGAGACTTGGAGGCAGACATGCGGAGGACATGCTGCACCTGGGTGACATCCGGAGGGGATTCGCTGGATGGGATGGCTGGACAACGCTTGTTGGTGGCCTATGGCCCAGGCGGGCCCATATACATGTACCTGACATGACATAATTCAAATTAATTTGCTTATACAATAGTGGCATGGAGGTGGAAAAGGAAAATAACACTGAGGTCACTGCAAGAACAGGTATGAAGTCTCAGAATCTGAGACTTTATCTATTTATTTATTTGTTCATTTATTTATGTTGTTTATTTTTCAGTGTAATGATAAATGAGGATGATGAAGAAGATCAAGCTGTGGAACTCTCAAGTCCCAACTACGCGACAGGGCTGTACTCTTCGTTACATGTCCAGGAGATCAACCAGGCCAGAGAGACACAAACACCTGCAGTGTTAATCAGAAAATTTTAGCAAGTCCTTTAAGGACACTTCCATTCAGTGGATAAAATTCAATAGATTCCATGTGAACCTATAGTGCAAGTCAGCTTTGGTTCAGAGCCAGTTGGGGCAGAGAAAAAATCCATCTGGTAAAATGCCTTTGTCGGGACTCACATCCACAACACCCCAGCCCATAGTTCTAGACGCTAACCACGGCGCCACGGCGGCTGGCGGATTTGGTGAAATGATAAAAGAAGAGAAGTGGAAAGGAAACATTGCCCTTCAGTTTTACAGCAGAGTTTCCTTCCTCCTCCCCATCTTCCCTTTTCAAGGTACACCGAGTGTAAATGGACATGATGAGAGTTTTCTCATTTGTGAACGGTTGTCTGTTTTTGATCTATCAAATAACGAAATCATCTCGTTTCTCTCCATTGTTCACATCTCAGTTTTATGATGGAGGGTAGAATGGAAAGAGAACATCTTCTTTCCTTGTTGTGTTTGAGAAGAAAAGTTTATTTGCTGGTTTGATATCGAGGAACTGAACAAAGAGTAATCGTCTGCTTCATAATTGTAAGTTCAAAGTCCGATTGCCTGATGGTTGTAGGGGTCGTGAAGTGTGACAGATTCACGGTGTCTGGTG
>JADBJO010000145.1:517500-522500 GCA_016801955.1 Conus betulinus | reverse complement strand
TTGTGCGGTGTGTGTACGTGTGTGTGTGCGCGTAGCGTGCGTGGTGTGTGTGTGCTGTGTGTGTGTGTGTGTGTGTGTGTGTGTGTGTGTGTTGTGTGTTCATTCTTAGGTAGTGACAGTCATGAACAGATTGTATGGAACCGAACTAAAAAGCATCAGTGCCGATTATTTAATCAGTTGAAAGGAAACAGGCCCAGACTGTTCCAAGATTCGAGCCACACACTCACAGTTTGATGCCTTTCAAGACTGGCGTAAACTGTACTCGGCCACCTTGTCAGTACTGTGATGGCATCGAACCACAAAACTCTGCATGGGAAGGTCGACGGCATCGGGAACTTTATGTATATGGGAGGTAACCGCTTCACAAGGCAGGATTTTTGCAATGCCGCTGGTCAAGAGTTTTGTTTACCTTGAATCTTCGATTAATAAATCCGATATTATTCGAGGCCCAATCGCACTTCTTGTGTCTTTTCATTTTGGTTTTCTGCTTTCGTTTTTCTTTTTTTCATTTTTCTTTCTATGCTTGTTTGCTTGCTGCACTTTTGGCTTTTTATGGGTTGGACACAGCCTATTTTTTTCTTATCATTATGTGTTTCTCTGCAGTCCTTTCCTTACCCCTCATTTCTTCAGTACTTATTCCCCTTCCCTCTTTGCCCTCTCGCCTTCCTTCTTTTTTCGCTTTTCTTATTCTTCCTTCTCTCCTTTTCTCTCTCTCTCTCTGTCTCTCTCTCTCATCCTCTCTCCTTCCTTCCCCCCCCCATCTTTCATCCTCCTGTTGTCCCCCCCCGCCCCCTCCCCCCCACCTCTATGTCCCCATCTATCTCATCTTTCTGTCCTATGTCTTCCTTCCTTTCTTTCTTTTGTTGCTTTGTCCTTCACTTCATTTTTCATTTCTTTAATGTTTTGCTTCTTCTGTTCCTTCTGACCCCCCCCCCCCCCCCCCCTTTTTTTTTTTTTTTAAACAGTCTTTATTTTTACGTTTCCAGCGAATAAAAGAGTTTTTTTTTTTAATAATATTTTTTACATTTTTTTTAACGTCTCTTATTTTCCGAGCTTTTCAACAATCTCACTGGCACGCTGCTTCTTTCCCTCTCTGAACACAACCTCACCAAGAGGGTCCATTCATGGCACCAGCAGCCATTCACACCAGGTCGTACTGAAGCTACCCGCCGGAGGAGACTGCAGCAGCTGCTGAGTCACTTCGGTGGAATTCAGTGGCGCCTGTTCAGTATTCAGGGCACCCCATGTGCTAAGAAGATACGTGTCCATTGCCAGCAAGTGTATGAGGGCCACGAGATATAAAGAGATAGGGCATGAAATGGACATCACATTATGGGTCAATCAGGAGACATAGGCTACATGTATAATTACGTAGAGTTCGGCCTTTCTAGGCATAAATACACCTGCAAACGCGATCATACACAGACACACACACACATGCACACAAAAAATGCACACATACATGCTCGCGCATGCGTACACACACACACACACACACACACACACACACACACACACACACACACACACACAGAGGCATAGGCGCTCACGTACGCGCACACACACGTGTTATTTTGACTTGAACTTGAGGTGTTAGAGGCCTCGTTGGAGGCCTGTTCACCTTCGAGACTTGTAGATGTTGTCTACACCTAAGAACATGCATGCGTGGGGTTTCTAATAATACTGGCACTACCACCACTTATTCGTAGCATACTGGATTTGAACTTTGAAGGAAGACTGTTCCAATGGGCATCCAGTCTGGACTTGAAGGTATTCAGTGTTGGAGCTGTAACTACCTGAGCTGGGAGGCTATTCCAGGAGTTTTATGACTCTCTCAGCAAAAAAGTTACCTCTAACTTGTAGCCTACAGTGTCCTTTGACTATTTTTTAGACTGTTGCCCCTTGTTTCTCTGCTGTCAAACTACTGAAACAGAGGGTTCTTCACCCGGTACACATAAGCAAATACAGAAGAAAAAAAAGTGTAGTGGGTTGCGACTGCAAACCTAAAGATAGGCATAATAGACCAAAAAAAAAAAAAAAAAAAAAAAAAAAGTCAGAAAAATGCAACCACTTTGTACATCTTTGGTACCGGTTTTGAAGTATGCGCGCGTGTGCCCTCATTCCTCAGTTGTAGTTGTTTTTCCCCCATGAAATTCGTTTTTGCATCGTAAACCAATGAACGACGCGGTTCGTAGTCACATGACTTTGCCTCGCTTGCAAATCGAAGAGCAGACGAGAAGTGGACAAGTCTGTTTCAAATTGCTGCACCCGTGAAAACTCATATAAAACTGATTTATTGCACGACTAATTGTCGAGGGGAACAATACAAAGAGCAGAAAGAAACGGTCACGAAGAACAAGGTTAGTGAATCTTGCTAATCATTAACACTACTATTTCTTTTTGTGAGCATCAGTTTGTGGCGCAGTGCTAGTGATGAAAATGAAATGCTCAAGACGGGCATTTCGCCATGGGCATTGTCATCGAGCAAGACTTGAGTTCAGGGGCCTCTGTTGAGGTACAAAATATTAAGTTGGGGTACAAAATTCACCCCAGGGCAAGGTTTCAACCGATGTCATTCTGTTCCGACGTCGCAGTACAAAATGTCATCCGGGGTGACATTCTTGATTCTGTTAAACTACCGAATTTGAGGTACAAAATGCCTCTCTGGTGTCTGGGTGACGCTTGTTAGTTGCGAAGTTTTACATATTCATGTGTAGCGTGGTATGAAATGTTGCTATATGTGAAAATATGGTTTGGGATAAGGTCTGACAGGCCGCTTTTTACTGATATTGGTATGCAAAGTGAATAGGGAGTAATCATACAATGACCACCGACACCTACATCTTATGGCCGGTGATGGTACTAGTTTCGACGTAGCGATGCGTTGTGATGTTAGTGGTCATGATGCCGGTGGTAAGAAAGAAAATGTAGTGTTTGATGTACCTGACAGTGCTTGTATTCTGATGTTGAAAGAACGACGACGACGAGGATGATGATTATGATGTTTCTCAGCGATCGTATTAACCCCGGTGACAACCGGTGAAATACCATTTGCAAAAGTAGAAAACTGAATTTTTTAGATTCCTTTTCTTTTCATTTCTTTTTGATCTGCCAGTGCCAGGACCGGTTTTATTTTACTGGGACCCCCGCCAAAACTGGAACAGCAATTAGCGTGGGAACCGGGGAAAAGAATTTCAAGTAGCAAATGTATTAGTGTCCAGTCGAATTCTAAATCCGTCGCTTTGTGCGAAGAGCCAATCTTTAACACGTAGTTTACGTCACATTAAGCATACGTCATAGGCCCTACTTTTCGGTTGGCACTCCAGGTCAAAGATGCACGGTCTTCATCCTCGTAAAACTAAGACAGCACCGCAGTCATCCGTCATCGAGTCACTCGTGGTCTCTTGTACCTTCTACCATTGGAGGAAGAAAAAAAAAGACAAAAATCAATGTTTTTCTCATCAACAATTGAGCAAAACCAGAGTGTGATAGTGTGGAAAATGGTACAAGGTTTGGGTCTCCCGTCAACTTTAACAGATCTAGGTAAAATGCAGGGTTATTCCGGAGCTCGTTTCAGGGTACCTATGCTGTTTCTTGTTTTTTTTGTACTCCCAGTTCTTATAGAACAGGGAGTACTTGACAATGGGAACGAAGAAATGCTGTCTGTGTGTCTGTCTGCCTGTGTGTGTGTCTGTGGTCAACATGTGTTCCACTTGCTCCAGACAAAACGTCTGGGCCGATCTTTCAGAAAATTTGTACGTATGTTCATTATGGGTCACGGATGACGCCCGATGTTTTAATGCACAAGAATATCCGTTACTAACGGCTATAACGGCCCTAAACGGTTTTTCTTCTCAATGGAATATCTCAGAAAGTACTTGCATTCAAGATAAACTGGGAGTACGTTTATATGGTTTGCATCTTGTTGTTTCATTGGGACCAGTTCTGACTCGGGTAGCCAAGTCAAGCTGAGTGACGGTGGAAGGCTGTCAGTGTTGTTGTTGCTGTTGTTTGATTGTTTTCGTTGGCTGATGTGATAGGTCCAAGCAAGTATATGCAGTTGTTCCACATTAGTTAGGTTACAGAGGCAGAGTTGTTTCATGTTCTGTCTGTGCACGCGAGTGCGCAAAACAGTTAATGCTGTTCGGTGCATGCTTCAAATAGTGAATTGTTTATTTGGGTTTTTTCCTAGTATGGACCGAAATGGACTAAACAGTTTCCATTTTGAACCACGCACGACTCTGGATTAAACGATGGCGAGACTAGACTAACAACACAGGGTCAGGAAAGAGCCGTTGACATGTTGGCGGGAGGGAAAAAGGGGATACGTAAGGGGAATGGGGGAGGTACACCGTCGGATCGTCCTTAGCCCGGCCAACATAGGGTCACAACTGAACGTTGAGAGTCCGCTGCATTTGGCAGTTCCATCTGCAAAACGGATTCTAGCCAGCTGCTGATATAGTGACAGCAATGATAGGAATGCAGGGGCGTCTATCAGAGCAAGCAATGGGCGACAATTGCCAGCTGCTGGACTAGCTGCCAGTCGTCCTCAGGTTGACTCTGTTCTCACCAGGCGACACTGCCAGCAGCGATTGTAGGAGCCACGACACCAGGACTGACTGAGATGTCAGTGGAGAACCCGTCGTTTTCACTGATCACTCTCGTCCCTCCCCTCTCACACGCTGGTGCACGACTACAAGAGTGCTGACTGTGGAAGGTCAAACTTACCGCTGTGTGTTAGAGGCCAGCAGAACTGGAGGGAACAGCGTCATGGTGTGTGCAGCTTTCGCTTACGATCACCGTACTCGTCGGCACGTTTTAAACGATGCTGTGAACGCCGCAGCCTACATTGAAACGTCATTCACGTTTGATTTTCCCCAGCACCGAGACCACTTTGAACAACAGTACTACTACAGAACAGTTGTAGATCCCACACAAGAGCATCGTCTCGTCCCTACAGCAGAGCAACATCAGTCTCCTGTCTTTTTCGCCTTTGTCCA
>JADBJO010000145.1:505000-512500 GCA_016801955.1 Conus betulinus | reverse complement strand
TGAAAAAAACACACATAGGTTTGTACATAAATGATGTAACTTAATCAAAACAAGAAAGAATCATTCAAGCAATAGCCTTGAATACCTCAACGCACGGAGATAACAAAGTTGACAAAACAGCAGCGACGACGATACGATAACAAAACTTGAACAGGCTTTTCTTTCTCACAAACATTAGAAATGAAACTAAAAAAGGTGATTGGGGAAAAGGAAGACACGAAATATTCTGTTAAAGAAAAAGGAACGAAACAGTCGCAGAGAGATAACATCCACATACTGACTTTCATTCAGTCTCGAAACGAAGGTACTCGCGGATAAACTGTCAAAATCCAAACTTTTGGGTCAGCCAAAGAGATATGGATTGTTTATTGTAACTTATTTTTTATGATTTAGAAAACAAACAAAAACAAAAACAAAAACAAAACACACCACCACCAAAAAAAAAACAGGTAGCATATTAAAACAAAAAAAAACTTGCGTACCTTTCTTTTAAAACAAAATTAACCGCCTGTTTCTTGTGTGATCAATTCAATGAAAATGAACATACAGTTGTTCTTTTCAGACAATGACGAGTCTCCAGACAACGGAAAAACGAAAATACAAGGAGGATGTACGAATCGAAGATCGGTGAGTGGAGCAACTGTTCCATGTAGTTGCCCTAGTTCAGATGGGTGCATTCAAACATGTGTACCTGTACACTTTTCTGAGTATTTTGCCCTTTATTCGTTACGAAAATTTGCCGGAAAAGCACCCCTTCCCCATAAAACAAACAAACGAACATCACTACCATCAAAAACAAAGAAAAACAACAAAACGCTACTCTGATTTAAAAAACAACAAAAAAAAAACCAAAAAAAACCGTAAAGTGTACTAACAGTTAATGTGAAAGCCTCTCTCTCTCTCTCTCTCTCTCTCTCTCTCTCTCTCTCTCTCTCAGGTTCAGGGTTTCATAATTTATGTGTCACTTGTAAATTCGTCATGTTTTTAAACAGTTACGCTAAATCTATAGTGATGCTCAAAAACAAACCGTCGTTCGATTTAAAAGAAAAAAAAAATCAGTTTACGTATCGTCGAGAGATCCTCTTCACAAATAGTTTTGAGACAAATACTCAGTTCTTTGGTTAGAAATCATGTAACAGAAGACTGCGTGCGCAGGGGTGTGTAAATTATCCACTGTATGAATCCTGTGTGCAGTGTGATACGTCAGGTCACAAAAGGTCACAACTTTGCTGGCCTGACCTTTGTCTTTTTTTGTTTGGTGTTTCTGGTTCATCTTCTGTGCCCTCTCTGTGGCATTGCTCCACGCCCTCATTCCGGCTCCTCTATACACAGCCACACTTAGGCTGTTCAAACCTTGGCAACGACAGTCCGCGAGCATTAGTATCTATCGGGTCGTCAAGAGGAAATCCGGGAGGGAGATACCGCGTTGCTGCCTTGTCACCTCCGTACAGTGCTTGCAGTGGTGTTTGTTATGATCCAACATACGCAGAACATCTCCTGCTGAGTCTCCAGCTAACAACGATAATTGCAACGACGATCCTTACGAACTCTTCGGGTTGTGACGACTTTGACACGACTTCTACACAGGCATACACGTGGAAAGGAAACCGAAACTGAGGTCACCACGAGGGCAGGGCAGGATGGGCTACAGAATCGGAGACCTTTTTTTTTTTTTTTTTTTGAAGGGATCGGTGCGGATGCTGAAGATGATGCCATGGAGTTCCATTTGTGAACTCATGCGTAGTGTGGTCTCAAAACTTAGCGGATGTGGTGAAGCACAGTGAAGCCTCCTTGGTGAAAACTGAAACTGAAACCATTGTGAACAGAGACTTCATAGCAGGGGTGCATGCTTAGCTTCCTTTTTGATACATTTCGGCAGCTGTCTTCATTAACTTCGCCCATGTATTGCTGTTGTCTTTCAGGTCATCATCATCATTAGCATCATCACCATCATCATCATGTTCTTGTTCTTCTTCTTCTCCTTCTTTTCCTTCTACTCTTTGTCTCTAACTCAGTTTCTCTCTCTCCCTGCCTCCCCCCCCCCTCTCTCTCTCTCTCTCTCTCTCTCTCCTCTGACCCTCTGACTCTCTCTGCCTGCCTGCCTGTCCCGTCCGTCGTCCGTCCGTTTGTTTGTCTGTCTCAGTGTCAGTCTCTCCGAAGTGCAAATCAAATATTTTCAGTTATGGTACCGAACTGCATGGGCAAATATAGTGAACAAATTCAGGTAAATAATTCACTAACAGATAGGCAGGAACACACACACACACACACACACACACACACACACACACACACACACACACACACACACACACACACACACACACACAACACACACACATACACACACACACACACACACACACACACACACACACACACACACACACACACACAGATATCCAGATGCAGGCATGTAATATAGCAGGCAGACTAACATGCAAAGTGATGTTACACATTACGTTACATGCACATGTCGCATGGTATTTCATGTTTTATGAGTTGGACAAAATCGCAAGTATACAAAGAAAAGACCACCAAGTGGAAAAAAAAAATATCACCGTTCGATACGTAAGTATAAACAAGCTGAAATGATAATATTGATGATGATAACTATGATGACGACACATCAGGTGTACACATTGTATTACACTTCGTGTTTTGTGATTTGGACAACAGTGCAAGCATACAAACACAAAAGACGAACATGAAGAGAAAAAATCAGTCTTCGATGCATAAGTATAAACAATTATAAATGATGATGATGATGATGATGATGATGACACTGTGGCACTGCTCAGCACCTCAGTTTAATGGATCCTTCTCCGGGCCACATTCCACACTTTCGCAATGCTTCGTTGAAATATCGGTGTAGAAGTGTTCGCGTGAAGTTGCCGAGCGGCTTTTGATGGGAATCCGCATCGTTGATCCGCACCAGAAGTGAAAATCGAGTGTGTGTGTGTGTGTGTGTGTGTGTGTGTGTGTGTGTGTGTGTGTGTGTAACTAGGAAACAGGAAACAAATACGCACGGGTGAAACATACTTTCTTTGGTGGAAATAATGAACATGATGATGATAAAGAATGATAATAGTAATGATAATAATAGTATTGTCTCTTTTAGAATAAATCCGACATGAAGCTTTGGAGAAGTAAGTCGTAACTTCAAACTTTTCAGCTTTTAAGGTGAAACAACTCTGAACTAACGTTGATTACGATACACATTCACCTAAACCACAAACAGACAAGAGGGACGCAGAACAGGAAAACTCTCCGAGAAAGAGAAGTTTCAATCTTCTGTTTGAGTGGTCACCTACGCCAGATACACTGAAGTGTCATTCGAATACATAGCTCTCTCTCTCTGTCTCTCTCTGTCTCTCTCTCTGTCTCTGTCTCTGTCTCTGTCTGTCTGTCTGTCTCTCTCTCTCTCTCCTCCCCTTCTCTGTCTGTCTGTCTGTCTGTCTGTCTCTGTCTCGTCAGTCAAGCGCGCTAGAAATATGATTTACCAGTTCAAAATTTAACAAAAGAGGAAGTTCATTTGGATTATCTTGTCCAGCATTAAGCATTACTCCACAGAAGTCTTCTATACACATCCTCGTCTATTCAGATTGATCTTGCAAATATTCAAAGGAAAATATTGTTTTAATCCTTTAAAAGGACAAGTGTTTGTATAGTTAGACAAATATTCAAAGGAAAAATACTGTGTATACAAAGCATTCAAAGGGCCATATCAAGACCCAGTGCCAGTGCTGAAAGGAAAAATGCTGTCCCGTATAATGCATTTAAAAGGGCAAGTGTTTGCACATTTTCATGAAGACCCAGTGCTGATAAAAAAAAAAAAAAACCCTACCTGTGTAAAGCATTTAAACGGGCAAGTGTTCGTACAACTTGATCTAGACACGGTACTAATATTCAGAGGAAAAATATTATCTATGTGAAACATTTAAAAGGGCCGAATGTTCCTTCTCTCTCTCTCTCTCTCTCTCTCTCTCTCTCTCTCTCTCTCTCTCTCTCTCTCTCTCTCTCTCTCTCTCTCTCTCGTCGCTCTCTCTCTCTTCTCTCGTTTTTATCTCTCTCTCTCTCCCGGTGCTTTTTTTGTGTGCATGTTGGGCAACCTGCTCACACATTAAACACACTACATATTTCTCAGCTGTCAATGGCATCAATAGAAATTGTGCACCGTTTTTGATCAACCGTGTGCAGATTTGTAGGCGGCGTATAATACTGTTCAGCATATGTAAACATTTTCGACAGGGTGTTTTCAGCCGGTCTCCGTCCTGTTCTGAAAGGACTCGGTGTGACATGCCAGGGTAGTGCAGAACATGACGACCCAGTCTAGCTGACACAGGGACTGGTCAAACGCTTTTACCCTCATTCTGGCGGGCTTGACGCTTGGTTTTGGCTTCAGAAATGAAAAGGAAAAAAAAGTGTCTTCCTTTCTCTCAGGATATTAACTTACTTTCATAGGCCCTTCGCCCCTCCTCCTACCCTCTGCCCGTTTCCCCCCTCCCTCCATCCCCGAGAGAGCCCAGGCCATCAACGATGACTGCAGAAGACTCGGCTCTAGGCTATCCTTCCTGCATCTGCCCTATGAAATTTCATCGTCGTCAATCTCTTCGTTCGTATCCCTTCTCCAGCTGTATCTTGATTGTAGCTTACTCCCTTCCTTCTTCCCCCGGGGTTCTAGGTCAGAGGCTGACGGGTGGTGTTGATGGCTGGCTTTCTGAGGGTGTGTCCCTATCCAGCCCTTCTTCCTCCTCAGGATCTGTGTGGTGACTGACCTTTGTCCCGTTCTGTGCCACAACATTTTCTCTCAGAATAACGCCGGTCAGACATACATTGGTCACGACAACAATGCCGTCTTCCTCTCCTCGCTCTGTCTGTCTGTCTCTCTTAGAACAGTTTGGCGTACGAGAGTGAGAATTCGGATCGTTTTGTAGACAAGCAGACATTACTGTTCATAGTGCAGGGATAGCGGCATAGTGAGAAAAGAGGTTCTTTCCGATTTTGATCACTCACAGATATTGTTTAGATTGACGTCTTACTGGATTTTTAAATGGAAAGAAACTGAATCAGAAACGGGGTCGTGTGATCTTTTTTTTTTTTTTTTTATGTCTCTTTTATTTACATGTATTAACCAGTAGGGTATGTCGGGGGGCGAGAGATCCGCCGAATGTTGTTAACCTGCTTCCGATTGGGACATGAAAGCAGCGATCAACATCCTTTGTATTTTGCATTTGGCGGGCTGAGAGGTCTTTCCAGGGCTTGCCAGACCTCTGCTAAGGTAACTATTTAGCGAAGTTTGATTGGTAAAGCAGGTGTGGCGCTGTTCGGGTGACTGACAGGAATGGACAAAGCTGTTTTAAATGTGTCTGTATACCTGTATTTCTCCCCTCCCCCCCCCCCCCCTCCCCTCTCTTTCTCTGTGCTGGATCAAGGTTCACCAGTGGTGAGATGTTTGCGCATAGACTCCGTTTCTTATCTTAACGTTGCATCTTTGGGATGATGTCTAAACACGACACTGGAGAATCCTCGACTTTCGAATTTCATAGTTCTTCATGATCTCCCCACCCTTTCTTCTGCATCTTTGGGGATGATGTCTAACACACGACACTGGAGAATCCTCGACTTTCGAATTTCATAGTTCTTCATGTCATCTCCCCACCCTTTCTCTCTCTGTAACACACACACACACACACACACACACACACACACACATATATATGTATATAAAGTTCTTAGAGACTTTTCTGGTAAGAACTTAAAAAAATGAAAGAAAAAAGGATCATCTTTGAAGCATTGTTTGGTTAGTAGCCTGCCTTGACTCAGAAATAACCGACCTTTAATTCAAAACAAGAATTGAAAAACAAACAAGCAAACAACAAACAAAAACTCCCCACAAACTGCCCAGACGCCCACGTGACACAGAGTAGGAGGGGCGGGGATAGAAGGGAAGGAGGAGAGGGAGAGGGAGGGGGCGCGCTTCCAGCGGTGCCTGTCCAATGGGAGCCCTGGCGAGGTGATAAAAGAGGCGCCAATAATAGGTGCCCGTGTGGTGACGAAACTTGGGCTCGCCCTAACTACGCTCCGCGACTCCCCCCCCCCCCCCCCCCTCCCCACTTCTCCCTTCTACTTCTCCCCCCTCCTCCTGACTCATACCGTCTCTTCCTTCCTCCCCCTCTCGTTCTCTCTCGCTGAGTACCGCGAAGCAGAGAGCGTGTGGCGTCGCTACTATCACGTTTATTTCGGAGACAGGGACATACAGAGAGTGAGGAGAGAGAGAGAGTGAAAGAGATCGTTTCACCTGCCTTTTTTCAACTCTCACTGGCTGGTTCCGACATAGGCCTCTCTCAGCCGCTGGCTCAGCTGTTTGTCGTCGACAGCGTCTTGTTTCCCCCTCCTCTTCCCCTGTTCAGATCGGCGAGACAAGGGGGTGAAATTCTACACCTTGGTCCCAAGGAGAGTGTGCGTATGTGTGGCTTTGATTGCGGTTCGAATTCGTCTTCGTTCGCTTGGAGGTTCGGATCTGTGAAAAAGGTGCCTGCTCCTTTTCATCGAAAGTATCGTAATTATCATTATTATATATATATATATATTTTTTTTTTTTTGTGTGTGTGTGTGTATAAGGAACTTTCTGGAAGAAAACCCCGAGTCGACAGAAAGCTGCTAGAGTGTGTTTGTGTGTGTGAGTGTGAGTTGAGCAAAATTAAAAATTGTGACAAGTTTCTGACTGAGAGGAGGAGTAAAAGAGAAGTTCGCCAGACCGAAATTCTGTGAAGGAATAGATTTTGTTTTAAAATCCAGTTTCTGATTTCATTTTGGATAACTTCTGCGTGAGGGGAGTCGAACCTCCGACCATGTGGATGTGCTCCGTCATCGCCACGTAGGAGGTGAATTCCAATGACATCATCGCCTCCGGTGCGTGCGCGCGCGCTCGTGACATGACCAGCGTGTGCGCGCGCGTGCACGTGCGCCGGTTAGAGAGTGTGTGGCATTTGGGCACCCCGGGTGGATTATTACTAAGAGGAGGAGGTGGTGCTGGTGCTGGGGAGTGAGGGGGATGATGCGCTTGGTGTGCGGGGGAGGGGCAGTCACGATGGCTTGTGACCAGTGGTCTGGCAGGGTGTGGAGTACTGTCGGCCTGGGTTTGATTCTGGCCGTCTACCAGGTCTTTCTGCCCGTCGCCGCCGCTTCATGGATGTGAGTGCCCCAAATTCCAATCATGACGGCTTGCTGGTTTCATCAAGTCGTAATCACTATGTTCACCAGAGCAGTGATAATGAATGTTTTCACTCGAAAAGAATGTTACCGTAAGAAAACGGCAGTTGGGACGCAACAAAAAAAAAGGGGGACGTTTTCACGAGAAAACAGTAGTTTTTTCAGTTTTTTTTTTTTTTTTTTTTTTTTTTTGCGCTGTTAGAGCATCAGAGGAGTCATGAAAAGAAAGAAAACACATTTTTTTTACCTAGCAGCTAGCTATGATAAGGAAGAAAACACATTTTT
>JADBJO010000145.1:495000-500000 GCA_016801955.1 Conus betulinus | reverse complement strand
ATTCTTAGCTGCTGTCAGTATTTACTGACAATGACTGACTGACAATGCTCGGGTTATTAAACAATAGAGATGAACACTCTGACTTTTGACACCTTTGACCTTCCATGCATCCTGAATGGATCCTCAAGCATAGGCTCAGAGATTCCCTCCCCCAACATCTTATACTGTCCACATCACGATTTTAGTTTTTCAGTAACTTATTTGGTTACCACACTTGCTTTTCGCTTTACTTTCCTACCCTTCACTGGGTGCTGTGGGGGTGCTGTTGGATTCTGTTTTTACCCCCTTGTGGTGATGGTATCACAGAATTATAGACTGTGGTATGTCTGCATTTGGTGCCATGGGAGCACAGACACAATCAGTCGGCCTGGGAGTAGGCAGTATGAATGGTTCCGTCTTTAAGATGGATTACCGCGGTCCCCATGCGCTGATAGTGAAGATTTATATTTATCATGTATTTCATGATTTTTCATTCTCATTTTTCTTTCTTTACCCCCCCCCCCCCCCCCACTCTCTTTTTGAGTATTTCTTTTTCTGTTCGTTTGTTTTTCCTAAATCTTTTGCCAGATCGTCAGTGTAATAACAGAGGAATTGTTAGCCTGGACTTTTCCACCTCTATATAATTGTTACACACACACACACACACACACACACACACACACACACACACACACATACTGTGCCCTTCTGTTGAATGTCTTCCTTCTCTTTTCAGTGCCTTCTCTTTACCCTCTTCCCTCTCTTCTGTGTGTTCTTTCTTTATAACGGTTTCCTCCACTTTTCTGTTCTTTCTCTTTACTGTCTTCCTTATCTCTTGTTTGTGTGTTTCTGTTTATCGTCTTTCATCTCATTTCTGTGTTTTTTTTCTGTAGTATCTTCATTCTCCTTTCCGTGACTTTTCTAACGTGCCAGTCTTTTCTTTTCTGTGTTTTTTCTCTTTAGTGTTTTCTCGTCATTTTTTTTCAGTGTCTTTTTCATTAGTATCTTCCTTCTCTTTTCTGTTTTCTTCTTCAGTGTCTTTCTTTTCTTTTCTGTGTCTTTCTCTTTACGTGTCTTCTTTTTTTCAATGTCTTTCTCTTCAGTGGCTTCCTTCTACTTTCTGTGTGTTTTTCATCGATGTATTCCTTCTCTTTTCTGTGTCTTTCTCTTTAGCATAAATCATTCTTTTCTTTTCTGTATCTTTCTCTTCGGAGTGTTCTTCTGGTTTCTGTGTCTTTGTCTTCTCTGTCTTTTTCTTTTCTTTCCTGCATCTTTCTCACCAATGATTTCCTTTTCTTTTCTGACTTTCTTTTTAGAATCCTCCTTCTCTTTCTTCTGTGTCTTTCTCCTTACCGCCCTCTTTTTCTGTAATGTTTTCCTTCTCTTTCCTCCGTCGTTCTCTTTACGTCATCCTCCTGTCGTGTATTTCTTTTCTTCGTCTTCCCTAGATTTTCTGTGTATTTCTCCTCGCTGTCTTTCTTCTTTTTTTTTCTGTTTCTCTTTACCGTCTTCCTTCTTTGTTTTTTTTTTTTTTTTTTTTTTTTTTTCCCGCTGTCTTTCTCATCATCATCTTCCATAGTTTTAAACTTTCTTTCTCTGTACCTGCTTCATTTTTATTCTTTTTTCTTTTTGTTGTCTTCCTTTTTTTCTGTGTGTCTTTCTTGTCATTGTCTTCCTTATGTTTTCTGTGTCTTTCTCTTTTCTGTCTTCCTTCTCGTTTCTGTGTCTTCCTCTTCACCATCTTTCATGTTTTTTTTTTTTTTTTTATCACCATTACCTTCCTTGCCTTTTCTGTGTCTGTCTGTTTGCTGTCTTCTTTTTCCTGTCTGTCTCTTTATTGACCTCCTGTTCCCACCCCCACCCTTTTCTTTAGTCTTTCTTCTTTTTTCTTCCGCTTCTTTCCAAGTTCTTCCTACCATTTTTTTTTTCTTTCTGTTTCACATTTTTTCTTTCTCTTTTCTGAGCTTTTCTGTTTGGGCCTGTGTGGTTTGTGCCTTTCTCTTTTGCGTCTTCCACACTTACCCGTTTTGCCAGCAGCCCAGAGTGGGTTGCCGCCTGTTTCTCGTTAGTATGTAGCATCTCTTACTAGCTTATTGCTGTATGTTATTGGGTCGTAAAATCTACCTGCGCTAGCACCTTTCTTTGCTGTACGACTTGCTGGGTGTTTTCCCCCGTCTGTTCTCAAACATTGTTTTATCATTATCGCGTATGCTTTTGTGTAGTTCGTTTCACGTTTTTCTTTTATATGTTCTGTCTGGAAGTCTGGTGGAATGGCTGGCTGTGTCTGTCGAGATGTCTGTCTGTTGGTCTGTTCCTTTATCTCCGCTTTCTCTCTCTCTCTCTCTCGTGTGTGTGTGTGAGAGAGAGAGAGAGAGAGAGGGGAGAGAGAGATAGATCTCTCGCGCGCGCGCGCGAGCGTGTCATTGATGTGTGTGTGTGTGTGTGTGTGTGTGTGTGTGTGAGAGAGAGAGAGTGTGTGTGTGTGAGAGTGTGAGAGTGTGTGTGTGTGTGAGTGCGTGCGTGCGTGCGTATGCGTGCGCGCGCTCGCGTGTGTGTGTGTGTGTGTGTGTGTGTGTGTGTGTGTGTGTGTGTGTGTGTGCGCGCGCGCGCGCGCGCGTGTGTGTGTGAGGCTTTCAGCGTTTGTGTGAGGCTTTCAGATTCTGTCTGTCTTGTCTTGCTCGCTCGCTTGCTCGCTCTTCGCAGTTAAATGTATCCAATTTTGTTAAAACTGAATTAAGATAGGTTTGGTTGACTACTTTATGAACATGTATAATGTTATTAGGAATTGATTCTGAAGGAAAGAAAATTAGATTGGATATTTGAAATAAGCTGTATAGAATCGATTTGGTTTTGTATGGATCAGTCAAGGTGTTGGAGGTGTAAAAGACTCTGATCACGTGTTTTGTGAAAGATTGACTGTAAATGGGGAAACTGGGATTTTCACCTTGAAAATAGTGATAATTTTGATATCTATAGAATAATTGATGGTTTTCAATGCCAGTCAAGCTGTATGTCAATGTCTATCAAAGGAGAGAGAATAATAGTATATGATGACAAAATTTCGATATGTTTTTAAAATGAAATTTCGTCATTCTCACTGCAGGCAATCAAGGAATGATTATTTGCTTTCACCATCGTGTCAACATTCGAGAGAATATGAAGTTAATTTTATATTGATTTAGTTCAAGACTAAATGATCTCAGTGAACAGTAATTTCCACATTAACATTTTAAACAACCTTTTTAGTCTGAACTTACATTGTTAAATGTCGTCAGCACATGAGAATATTGTTAAGCGGGTCGTCTTGTCTTTTTATTACAAAGCATGAAAAGGGACGAGACTTTTGTTTATCATAATTATATCCTGATATATACGATTTTATATCCTTTTTTATGCACACCCCCTTCTAAGGGCTATGGCCTCAGTGAATTAAAAAAAGGATGCCCGCGTCAATGTCTGCATATATCTCTCTCTCTACGTTCTCTCTCTTTTTTCTCTCTTCCCCAATTTCTCTCTCTCCCTCTCTCTTTCTCTGTGTCTCAGTCTCTGTCTGTCTGCCTGCCTGTTTTGTCTGTCTGTGTCTGTCATTCTGTCTGTCTCTCATTCTCTGCTTCTCTGTGCCTGTCCCTGTCTCTCCGTCTCTGTCGCTGTCTCACTTTGTCTCTCTGTCCGTCTGATTTCTCTCCCTGTCTCTGTCTTCGTCTGCCTGTCTGTCTGCCCCCCCCCCCCCCCCCCCTCTCTTCTCTTTTTGTCTCTCTGTCGCTGTCTCTGTGTGCCTGTCTGACTCTCTCTCTCTATCTCTGTTCCTTTTCCTGTCCCTGTCTGTCTGTCGGTTTTCACTCCCTCTCTTTCTCTCTCTCTCCCTCCCCTCCCCTCTCCTTCCCATCTGTCTCCATCCTCGCCCTCCTCTCTCTTTTCCTAGCGACCAGACAGTGATGGACATGGCCATATAATTGGACGAGCTATGGACAGTACATCATGACTGTCGATTCTCCCATCTGTGTCGGTGGCCCGTGACCTCAGCCTCGTGAAGGATGGATGGTTCTGCCTTCTTCAATATCGGCTGCTCTTTGAAGACCTGTCGGAAGTCTGTGTACACATGCGTATGTTTAGTTACATGCACACGCGCGCGCGCGCGCGCGAGTTTGTGTGTGTCTGTGTGTGTAGTGAGTGAGAAATGTGTGTGTGTGTATATATATATATGTGTGTGTGTGTGTGTGTGTGTGTGTGTGTGTGTGTGAGAGAGAGAGAGAGAGAGAGAGAGAGAGAGAGGAGGATACATCAAGTTCAGAGGAACACTGGGGGGGGGGGGGGGGGGGGGGGGGGGGGGGGGGACTTTTAAGCTTTTAAAGAAATATCTAATCTGATAGTTGGGGCGCTTTAAACGTGAAAACAAAACAAAACTGATATTACATTTGTTTTTGATGTAACCGTCTTTATGTGTATGAAAAAAAAAAATCGATGATGATCACGTTTTTCGATATCTTTGCCGTCGGCTTCGTGTACAACCAATTGAACGTTCTTTTCAGTCCGAGACTCCAGTCCCACCAATCGATGAATGTCATACATGATGAGAACTAATCACGATACGGTGAGACTTGGGAGTCCAGCACGCAGATTACTATACATGTAAATGAGAGAGAGAGAGAGAGAGAGAGAGAGAGAGAGAGAGAGAGCGCTCAAAGAAACCAGTCTCACATTCAGTTTACTTCCATTTAAAACCAACTTCATCTTTGACACAAACAAGAAAAAATGGGTTTAAGCGCTGATGGTAAGCAACAAGATCTTATTTATTTGATCATGTTCATTTTCTTGATTTTGTCTTCCAGTATAGCAAACAACAGAGAGGTCATTTCATTGATGGACACTCTTTGTCGAGAGTAAAGCAACTCTTCAACAGAAAGGTAACCTGATATGTGCACGTTCTTTGCGGAACAGCTCATCAACAGAAAGGCCGTCTCAATGGTGCACACTCTGTGTGGAATTTTTCAACAACCATCGACAGAAAGATCATCTCATTC
>JADBJO010000145.1:482500-490000 GCA_016801955.1 Conus betulinus | reverse complement strand
CATGTGTGCGTCCGTGCCTGTGTGTGTGTGTGTGTGTGGTGTGTGTGTGTGTGTGTGTGTGTGTGCTTGCGTTCGTGCCTCTGTGTGTGTGTGTGTGTGTGTGTGTGTGTGTGTGTGTGTGTGTTGGTAAGACCGACTGGAAGGGGAAGGTCTGCCTAAAATTGGTAGTCTTTGCTGGATGATATTGGTTAAACCTGGGTTAAATCTTACTTCTCTGTTTCTTCTTCCCAGCTATTCCTCTCTTTCTGTCCCTTCTCGGTCTTTGTTTCTCTCTCTCTGTCTCTCTCTGTCTCTCTGTCTGTCTCTCTCTGTCTCTCTGTCTGTCTCTCTGTCTCTCTCTCTGTCTCTCTGTCTCTGTCTGTCTGTCTGTCTCTCTCTCTCTCTCTCTCTCTCTCTCTCTCTCTCTCTCTCTCTCTCTCCACACACATCAGTCTGCAAAATATTCGTGTCTCAGTCTCTGACCCCTTATCTCTCTTCGACACACCCTTGCTCATCGCTGTCTGTGTCTCTACATGTACGTATCTCATGGTTTCTTTTCCTGTTTGTCTGTCTGTCCGTCTGTCCTGTCTGTCTGTGTGTCTCTATCTGTGTCTGTAGGTCTGTGTCTGTCTGTCCTTCCCTCCCTCGATCGCTCTCGCCTCTACCGACTCGGTCATTTTTTTTTTTAATCCATCGACTTCCTCCGTCTTTTTTTTTCTCTCCTAGATTTGTTGACCTAATGAATCCATCTGTCTATCGGTTTGTCTGTCTGTCCGTGCCTCCGTCCGTTCATCCTGCCCGCCGTCCGACTATCCATCTGTCTACCAATATATAAACCTATCCATTAGTCTGTCTGTCTGTCTGTGCATTTATCTTTCTCATCTGCTGTTTGTAATAATATTGAAGAAGAAAAAAAAAGTATTGTATCCGCAAACCAGTAAAATTCCTGAGCCAGCCTGCCTCTCATAGTTCCCGTCTACCTTCACAGGTCTAACCCGGTTCCTTTCTATGTCTGTTTCTCTCTCTCCGATTGCCTTTATGCCTATTTCCGCTTTTGCTTTCCTCTATCTGTCCTCTGTCCTTCCTCCTTTCTTTCTTTCCTCCTCCTCTCTCTCTCTCTCTCTCTCTCTCTCTCTCTCTCTCTCTCTCTCTCTCTCACCCACACACACACACACAGTCACCCCACCACACACACACACAACTTTTCTCCCTTTCCTTTTCTTGCTCTCTTGCTTCCATTTTCTCCTCTCTCTCTGTTCCTCTGTCTCCTGCTCTGCTCTCTCTCTCTCTCTCTCTCTCTCTCTCTCTCCTCTCTCTCTCCTCTCTCTTCTTCCCTCTCACTTTCCCTCCCCCCCCCCCCCCTCGTGTCTCTGCCTCTGTCCGTCTGTCGTTCTGTCTGTCTATGTCTGTCTGTCTGTCTGTCTCGCTCTCTCTCTCACTCACTCCCCACTCCCCCTCTCGTTCTCGATCTTCCCCGACTGCCCGTTTTTTTTACTCATTTCGCTCTCTTTCTCATTCTGATCTCCTCGTCTCTTCTCTCTCTTCCTCTCTGTCGCTGTTACTCATTTTCCCCCACCATCCTCTTTTTACCTCTCCTTCTCTTTCTTTCCGCTCATCTCTCTCTCTCTCTCTCTCTCTCTCTCTCTCTCTCTCTCTCTCTCTCTCCCTCCTCCCTCTGCCCGTAGTCTCTCTCTTTCTGTCTGTCTGTCTCTCTGCACCCCTCCCACTCCCTCAGTTTGTATATGTAGGCAGAAACTGGTGGCGAGGAGTGCATCCCGAAGCCACGTAAATCTATCAGGGACGACCGGGAAAACGACTTCTAGCGAGACGAGATGGGGGTCTGGAAAAAAGCCGCTGGAACATCCCAGCCTGTGTCTTAAAGAGTTCTCCAAGACAGCTGCTGATGCTGTGTGTGTGTGTGTGTGTGTGTGTGTGTGTGTGTGTGTTGTGTGTGTGTGTGTTGTGTGTGTGTGTGTGTGTTGTGTGTGTGTGTGTGGTGTGTGTGCGCGCGCGCGCACTCGCGCGCAAGCGTGTGCGTGTGCACCCCAACGTATGTATGTATGTGTGTATGGATCTGTGTTGGTTTGTTTTAGGGGTACCAGGGGTGTTGAAGGTGTTTAGGGGTACGGCGTGTGTATGCTTGTGTGTGTGTGTGTGTGTGTGTGTGTGTGTGTGTGTGTGTGTGTGTGGCTTTATTTTTACTCTCACTGTCTCCTGTTTGTCTCCTCCTGTTCATTCCTTTCTCTGTCTATCCGTCTGTCTATCTCTATTTATATGTCTGTTTCTGCATCTGTGTGTGTGTGTGTGTGTGTGTGTGTGTGTGTGTGTGTGTGTGTGTGTGTGTGTGTGTGCGCTCTGCCTCAGCCTCAGCCAACCTCTTCTCTTTGTCTCTATCTGTCTGTATGGCACTCTCTTTCAGTGTCTCCGTCAGCCAGTCTGACCTTTCTGCCTGCCTGTCTGTATCTCCTTCTCTCTCCACCTCTCTCTCTCTCTCTCTCTCTCTCTCTCTCTCTCTCTCTCTCTCTCTCTCTCTCTCTCTCTCTCTCTTGCATCGCATTTTCTCTCTCAGATCATAGCATGAAGAAGCTTTCAGCTTATTTCTTCACTGTTGTTAATATTCTCTGTGTGTGTCTCTGTCTGCCTGTCTGTTTTGTCAGTCTGTCTCTTTCTCTCTCTCTCTGTCTGTTTGTCTTGTCTCTTTCTCTCTCTCTCTCTGTCTGTTTGTTCGTCTATCTGTCTCTCTCTGTCTCAGTCTCTCTTTGTCTCTGTAAACTGTATATCTTTCTGTCTGTCTGTCTCTCTCTGTATATATATATATATATATATGTATATATATATATATATATATATATATATATATCTCTCTCTTCCACCCTTCTGTCTCCCCCTTACCATCCCTCTCCCTCTCTCTTTTTACAGCGCGCGCACGTACGCGCGCACGAGTGTGTGTAGGCTTATACATGTATATTCTATGTTAGGTTTTCTTACGGGAGCAAGACTTACTCTACTTGTTTATTGCTTATATATGTATATTTTCTATTGTGTAGAATAAGTCTGAATCAACCAATCGATAAACGAGTCAATAAATAAAAAAAATTCAGTTAACCAATCAGCCAATCAAAATGAATTAATAGACAAAACAAATAGTAAGTCAGCGGGTAAGTAAAAGGAGGGAAGAGAGGAAGGAAGACGGGTAGAAAGGGAGGGAAGAAGAAAAACTTAGGAAGAATGGAAAGAAGGGAAAAAAGGGAAGGAAGGAAGGAAGACAGGAAGGTGCAGCGTATGTATTGATAGATAAATGAACGATACGGTGAATGATAAAAAGCAGTACCGCACGCACTCGCGTGCGCACGCGCACATGTTCTCTCTCTCTCTCTCTGTCCCCTCTCTCTCTCCTCACCCCTCTCTCCCTCTGTCTCTCTCCCCCCCCCCCCCCCCCGTCTCTCTGTCTCTCTGTATCTGTTTCTGTATGCCTCTGTCTGTGTCTGTCTGTCTGTCTCTCTGACTTACTGACTGGCTGTCCGTCCGTCCATCTCTGTCTGTCTGTCTGTCTGTCTCTCTCTCTCTCTCACACAAACACACACACACACACACACACACACACACACACACACACACACACACACACACACACAGAGAGAAAATTTAACACCACATATTTGTCAAAACTCGCCCATAAAAGTACAAACGGTCTCATACCTATAACTAGTTGAAAACAAAGCAAGAAAGATAGAGAGGGGGGGGGGGGGGGGGGGGGGGGGGGGGGGGGGGGGGGGGGGGGGGGGGGGGAGACAACAAACAGACAATAAATTAGAAAGGTGCTCATAAGAGTTTAGATCACCAACGTTGAACGAAACTTCCATTGCTTCTTGGAGTCCGATCTTGTGTGAACACAATTGTTTTCAGCCAGGGGAAGTAATAGTATTGATTGACCGACGCGCTTCCGTGTATTTTGTTTTTAAAAGGTCATGCAAAATTTACAAAATGTCAACGTTTGTATGGCAAGAGGGTTTTAATGTTTGAACAATGTATGTTACAACCTAGATTGATATCAAGTCCTTACAGTGACTTATTTTGCTGTGTTCGTCTTCCGAGAAAAAGCCAACAGTCATATCAAGAGTGTGAACAGGTTTGGGATTCACCGTTGGACCCGGATCTGCAGTAGGAAGAAAATATATAAGTAATGTTTACAGATCCTGGATTTATCGTTTGATCCAGATCTGCAGTAGGAACATTTAATATAAGTAATGCTTATAGATCATGGATTTATCGTTTGACCCGAACCTGCAATGGGAAACAATATATAAGCAAATGTTTTAGATCAAGGATTTCATCGTCTGACCCGGATCTGCAAGAGGAACAAATATAAAAGTAATGTTTTAGATCACGGAAACATCGTTTGACCTGGATCTACAGTAGGAAAAAAAAAAAGTAATGTTTACAGATCCTGGATTCTTCGTTTGATTCGGATCTGTTTATAGATCATGAATTCTTCGTTTGATCCGGATCTGTTTACAGATCATGAATTCTTCGTTTGATCCGGATCTGCAGAAGGAAAAAATATGTAGGTAATGCTTACAGATCCCGGATTCTTCGTTCGATCCGGATCTGCAGTAAGAAAAATATACATAAGTAATGTTTGCAGTTCCTGGATTCTTCATTTGATCTAGATCTTCTGTAGGAAAAATATATACGTAATGTTTATAGATCCTGGATTCTTCGTTTGATCCGGATCTGCAGTAGGAAAATATGTAAGTAAAGTTTAAAGACCCCTGTATTCTTCGTTTGATACGGGATCTGTAGTAGGAAAAATATATATAAGTAATGTCTACAGATCATGGATTCCCCGTTTGATCCGGATCTGCAAATAAAAAAAACAAAAAAAACCCAAAACTTATCGGTAATGTTTACAGATTCCGGATTCTTCATTTGATCTAGATCCGCAACAGATAAAAACCAAACAATTTGTAATGTTTGAGATCCCGGATACACCGTTTCATCCGGGCCTGCATAGAAAAAAAAAATCAATAATGGGAACAGATCATGGATTCATTGTCTGATCTGATTCGCTGTAGAAAACAAAAACAAAAACAAAAATAAAAAACACACACTTATCAGTAATGTTAACAGGTCCTGATTTTACAGTTTTGATCCGGATCCGCACCAGGCCACATTCCATTGCTTCGTCCCCAGGCCACATTCCATAGTCCCACCCAAGGTTTCTTTGAACCGACCCAGTAGCTATTGCGCTATGAAATGTGTAATGACAGCCTATAGCCGAACGATCCGGAATGCGCTGCTCAATCCGTATCCATACCACGGATCCGCATCAGGACGTGCACATTGAATGTCTTGACAAAGCTGGGTTGAAACAGGTTAAGTAGTTCTTCCGACACACCGGCAAAAGCAACCGACCGAAAACGAACGAACGGGATGAACCAATAACTTGACTGCGGCAATAACAGCCACTTCTGCAGCTCTAGAGAAACTACCTCGCCCAACTGGCAGCACTTGGTGGAAGAGCTCTCGACCCCGGAGAGCCAGGCTGGATAAAGCACCGAGTTTACAGTCGCTTGTTGCGTGGTCGAATCCCGGCGACTACAGTTGAAAACAACCCTTTTTTGCCGCTTGTTTTAACGTGTTGTTCTGGTATAGTAGCAATAGTTAGATCTGTAGGAATGATACTTTGATAGTCCTCCCTCCCCACTCCAGGCCCTTCTACGCTGCTAGCATGGTTATACCTGTCTGCCAGAGCATTTGATGCGGGTGTGTATGTTAAACCTGAATGGAACGAATGCCGAGGTTCAGCATGATTGAGCACATACACACACACACACACACACACACACACACACACACACACACACACACACACTCTCTCTCTCTCTCTTCTGTCTGTCTGTCTGTCTGTCTGTCTCTCTCTCTCTCTCTCTCTCTCTCTCTCTCTCTCTCTCTCTCTGTCTCTCTGTCTCTGTCTGTCTCCCCCCCCCCCCTCCCCCCCCTCTCTCTCTGTCTGCTCCCCTCACCACACACACGCTGCATATAATGTTTAGACAATCATTTTCTTCGACCTGCGAGTACGTGCGCATGCAATGAGCGACGGGGGAAAAAAAAGCCACAGCGAGACCGAAACCATGGCGATAGCATCTACGCTTGCTTAGCTCGTGCCGGAGGGACCAATGTAAAAAAAAGTAAAAAAAAGGGAGGAGAGGGAGGAGAGGGGAAGGGGTCGAGGTGGGTAGGGGGAGGTGCGTGTGTGTGTTCATTCAGATTCAGGTTATCAATCATCATTATTTTCTACCACTCGCGCCCCTAAGTGCTTGAAGGAAGTGGGCTTGGCTGGTTCCTTTTCTTGGGGAGGCGGAGGAGCCGGGGCTGGGGGTGGAACGGAACGGGGAAGGGGGAGGGGAAGGTGCTAAAAGAAAAAAAGGGGGACAAAAATAAATTCTTGTTGACATGTTGGCTTTTGGAGAGGAATGAATAGGGGTGGGTGTGGGGGCGTGTGTTTTGGGCGGGGTGGAGGAAGGGGTTGTGAGGGCCAGAACAGGGAGAGAGAGAGAGAGAGAGAGAGAGAGAGAGAGAGAGAGAGAGAGAGAGAGAGAGAGAGAGTTTATTTCTCTTGCCTCAAAATTAGTTTCAAAAGTAATACATAGGTGCGGTCACATAGGTGGTCGTCGAATGTCGTTTTTGAAGCTGATTTACTGGGGAGCAAGTTCGATGAGGCATGTAATTTTGACAGGCACACGTTCGTGTGTGTGTGTGTGTGTGTGTGTGTGTGTGTGTGTGTGTGTGTGTGTGTGTGTGCGTGCGTGCGCATGCTGCTCTCACGCACTCAGTTGTGTCTACTTTTTCAATGTTTTTCGAAATTGCGTAATCTGTTTTTACACATGATTGGTAGTGGAAAACACTTGGAAATCGCCATTGAATGCATTGCGATGTCAACAGTATTTTTTGGGGGGGGGGTGGGGGGGGGTGGGGGGGGGGGGGGGGGGGGGGGGTGGGTGGGGGCAAGGAATCTCATTTTCCCTCCACTTGTGCATCTGCGGAAAGCGTATTCAAAATATCAACATTATAAGGATTAAATGTCTGTCGATCTCGACCTGTCTGTCTATCTGCCCTGTCTGCTTGTCTATGTCTGTCTTTTCTCTCTCCCCCCCCCCTCCACCCTTTATCTCTGTCTTTCTCTCTTTCTATCCGTTTGTCAGTCTGTGTATGCATGTATGTATATATGTATATATGTATCAAGAGAATGGAGATGGACAAGGATCTGCAGCACGTTCAAGGCCTTCAACAACAGGGAATACTTTTCCGCGACAGCATTCCATCAGCAGACATGAAGCAGTCAGCAGCTGGCCATCTCATCAACCCCAATGTAAACGACCACGTGACCAGATATGTTTCAAAAGGACGGCTCCAGCTGCTCGAAAATAACGCCGTCTGTCATACGTACTATCCACACACGTATCCAAACCATTGTTCCCTTTGTGCATTTCACACAGACACAGTTTTGCATGCTCTGAA
>JADBJO010000145.1:465000-477500 GCA_016801955.1 Conus betulinus | reverse complement strand
TATGGAGGTGGAGGAGAAAGAGAAGAAAGAAGAAGAAGAAAAGAAGAAGAAGGAGAGAGAGAGAGAGAGAGAGAGAGAGAGAGAGAGAGAGAGAGAGAGAGAGAGAGAACGTGGCATGTAATATATTAGTTTATTTGTTCCTTGACTGACCCAGTTAAAAGAAGAAAGAAAAGATGAAAGCGAGCGCTTTAGGTTTTGTTTTATCCCCCAAGTACCCCCCCCCCCCCCATCTCACACACTACACACTTCCTTTTCACTCAGTCACTACCTGTGTATCTGAGTGCAGTAATGCCACAAGCAGAGGTTGCTTTGAAAACATTCTTGTCTACTAGTGCATGTTTCTTTCTTTCCTTTTTCTTTTTTCCCTTTTCTTCTTGTTGCTTTCATTCGTGCGTTCGTTTCTTTCATTCTTTCTTTCTTTCTTTTATTCTTTCCATTTCTGTTTGTAAGTTTTCTTTTGCATATAGCGCATATTCGTTTTCTTTCTTCGTCCTTTCATTTCATTTTTTCTGTCCCTCTTTTTCACTTATACTTTTTTTTTTTTTAATCATTCCTTTGCTTGTTTCTTTCACTTTTCTTAAATTCTTACTTTGTTTCCTTCCTTTGAACAGGGGAAAGAGTGGTTGTGATTACTCTCTCTCTCTCTCTCTCTCTCTGCGATTGTTTATCTGTCTGTCTTTCATTCCTTTCGTTTTTTTTTTTTTTTTAATTCTTGCTTCCATTTCCTTTTTGTTCTGAGGGGGAGGGGACGACTTTCTTTTCTTTAACTCTTTCTCTTTTTCTTAGTTTTTTTCCTTTCTTCTTTGGTGTGTTTGATCTCATTCTAACTTTTTTTTTGTTCTGTCTGTCTGTCGGTCTCTCCATTTGTCTCTCTGTCTCTCCCTCTTTGTCTGTCTCTGTCTGTCTGTCCGTCTGTCTGCCTGCCTGTCTGCCTGTCTGCCTTTCTCTATGCATCTCTCAGCACCTCACTCTGTCTCGTTGTTTCTCTGTCTTTGTCTGTCTCTGTTTCTGCTTCTGTCTCTGTTCCTGTCTCTGTCTGTCTGTCTGTCTGTCTATCTGTCTGTCTCTGCCTGTCTGTCTGTCTGTCTCTCCCCCCCCCCCCCTTCTCTCTCTCTCACACACACTGCGCGTCTCTTGGTACCTGTCTCTATCTCTGTCTTTGTCTGTCTGCCCCCGTCTGTTTGTCTGTCTGTCTGCCCCCCCCCCCCCCCCCCCCCTTCCTCCTTTCCCCGTCTGTTTCACCCTCTCTTCTGTGTTTTATATGGTCCTGGAGAAGCAATCTAGATATTATCAGTCACTAGCTGGGAAAGGAAGGTGTTACTATGAGGTGGCTTTCTGAGGTATGCTTGCAGATTTGGCTCATCCCTACAGTATCTCCTTCAACTTCGTTTCTGAGCTGTCCCTGTCTCTCTCACAGTCTCTCTCTCTCTCTCTCTCTCTCTCTCTCTCTCTCTCTCTCTCTCTCTCTCTCTCTCTCTCTCTCTCTCTCTTTTCTCAGTTCGTCAGTATGTGTTTCCATACACGTGTGTATCAGTGCCGTTTTCTTATTATTTTCTCTCTGCTTTCATTCATCCATCCGTTCATTCTTTTGTCACTTGTTTACTGTGATAGAACAACCATCTCTCTCTCTCTCTTTTTTTTTTTTTCGTGTCCCCCAAAAAAGCGTCTCGGCCGCCTCTCAAGATAAGCAGAGGAGACAGAAAAAAAGAGCGTTATGTGAGGGAATCAAATTTAAAACTCCGGAATCCCTTGAACAAAATGCCGTGCTCTCTCTCTCTCTCTCTCTCTCTCTCTCTCTCTCTCTCTCTCTCTCTCTCTCTCTCTCTCTCTCTCTCCTCTCTCTCTCTTCATTGATTGTAGTTTACTGATTCAGAAGGTACATTAAATCAGTATAGATTGAGCGTAAGAGTAACATACATTACATCAGTATAGATTGAGCGTAAGAGTAACATACATTAAATCAGTATAGATTGAGCGTAAGAGTAACATACATTAAATCAGTATAGATTGAGCGTAAGAGTAACATACATTAAATCAGTATAGATTGAGCGTAAGAGTAACATACAATGGGGCAAAAGGAAAACTTATAATCAAACAAAGATGCAGATTTTTTAAATGAAAAAGATAAAATACATATATTCAAATCAGTCAAACAATACGAATTAATTAAAAGCATTTGGGGAAAAAACTACGAGAACAAAAGGGGAAAAAAAGGAAACCAGCTAATTGAAAAAAAAAATCAACAGCCAAAGTGTGGATCGAACTGAATACCTTCAGGTTTGTCCGTTTCTTGTTATTAGGTAGACGTACTCCCTGCCGCGCTTCTGAGGTTCTGACTACTTTTGACCATCCAATCTCTGAAAACCTGTGCACAAATCGGAAAACGTAAAATACTGTCAAGGGTTGTTTATGGCATTTAAGTTTTGAGACGTTCCGATTAAATTCGGGCGTTTCATCGAAAGTATGCTTGCAGAGGGTACTATTGGAGAATGGTTCCCATGCTCAGTTGGAGTTCGTCAGGGCTGCCTTCTATCTCCCTCGTTTTTCAACATATTCCTTGAATACACACACACACACACAACACACACACACACACACACACACACACACACACACACACACACACACACACAGAGGAACTATATTCAAACGACAACAAAACTCGCATGTCTTTTAAATGCCGAATTTTGCATACTTTCTGTCATCGCAGACAAGACACGATGTGTAGTTCACCTGTTGCTACAAGTGTAGCATATCAGTCTTCTGCTTTCCAGTAAACGCAAAACGGTCCTCAGGTACAAGACGTGTTCATAGGTTGTCTGAACAATCAGAGTGTTGACATACAGCTGCCGGGGCTCGAACCGTCGATCTTCTATTTGAAAATCTTGAGTTCTAACCACTCGACTCTGGGCCCCTTGGCATCCGTACGTTGCAGAAGAAATAATGCTGGCATGTCAAAACAGTTTGATGGATTGTGTGAAGGGCAAACTACGTCGTTGTAGCGCATTTAAAGCCTGGACTACTGTGCGGAGCCATATGCCAGACATCTTGGATCGCGGAAGCGAATTCGCATTGGAACATATGTTTTATATAGTTTGTCGATCTGTCTGTTTTTTCGTCTGTTTTTGTCTGTTTCGTGATTTCTGTGTTTCTCTATGTGTCTGTCTCTTGATCTCTTTGTCTGTCTGTGTGTTTTTGTGTCCGTCGCTGCCTGTCTGCCTCTTTCAGTTTTGCTTGTGTGCCTGCCTGCCTTTCTGCCTGTCTGTCTGGCTGGCTGGCTGGCTGGCTGGCTGGCTTCTTCCCTCTCTCCGTCCCTTCCTTCTTCCCCCCACTCTCACTCCCCCTTCCTCCCCTCTTTCTTTCCCTCCTCCCTCCCTCCCTCCCCCCTCTCTCTTTCTCATTGTGTTTCTCAGTGTGTCTCTAGCCCATCTCTCGGTGTGTGTGTGTGTGTGTGTGTGTGTGTGTGTGTGTGTGTGTGTGTGTGTGTGTGTGTGTGTGCGCGCCGTGTGTGTGTGTGTGTGTGTGTGTGTGTGTGTGTGTGTGTGTGTGTGAAAATTCGTGCCGGGTTGACGGCAGGCATTGTTGTACATAAGACTCAAGAGTACATCTGGCCATTTAGTCTCATACTAGAATGAGCGTCTTCATCCTGATTTACACTGATAATTCTTTTGAGTCGATCTGTATTGTTCAAATCAGCCATGCTATGTTGACCTGTCTGTTGTGATTTCATAAGTGGTGGTTTGGTGGTTTTTAATTTAACTGGATATGGTTTCGGTTTGTTTTGTTATTTGGGCATCCTTGCCCACCAGAAAGAACTTTAGCGCTTATTTGAATAACGCTTTTGAGTCTTGCGCTCCTCCCTGCCCCTGTCTGTCTCTAACGGCAGAATTAAAAAAAAAACAACACGTTTAACGTGTTTCCCTTAATTGTGATGTTACATGAATTAAAACGACAAAAACAAAGAAAAGAAGCATACACATGCAAATCCACAGCAACCTTCAACATTAAAAAAATCTAAAAGTATGATCGGCTTACTAACTATATTTGATCGCAGATTGTTAGAAAATTAATAACCAACTGGACCATGTAAGACATTTCGTCCAGTAAAATCTTCAGAATTAAGACCTTGTTGTAGAACAGACTACAGACACTTTATCTCGAAGACATGCACTATCATTTTTAGATGGTTGGCAGTGCCTTTTTAAAATCTGGACATTCCAGAAAGAAAGGTGTTTGGACGTATTTTCCTTTATATACAGATCAATGTTTAAGATTATTTCTTTCCCATACACGTAGTCTAGTTTTGGGTATCAGAGTTACAATCTTTCTCTCAGCCCTGACCAACACTGTCGACATTTTTCGGCCTCGAGCTTATTTTTGTTAAAATGAAAATATGAATACACTTGCCTGGAGCGATAGAGCAAGTTGATAGGGAACTACAAACAAAGCAACAAGAAGCTGAATGAAGTCCCAGAATGAAACACCGGACCACACAGAATGTGGCCCCGTCTCCCTTCTTGGTCACAGAATTGTGAGGTAGTCTGCACTGGAGAGAGAGAGAGAGAGAGAGAGAGAGAGAGAGAGAGGGGGGGGGAGGGGTAGGAAGCAGGGGAAAGGAAGAAAGGGGGAGGTGAGGATAGAGAAGGGGGTTTAGAGAGAGAGAGAGAGAGGGTAAGAAGGAGAGGAAGAAGGAAAGGGGAGGTGAGGAGGATAGAGAAGGGGGTTAGAAAAGGAGAGAGAGAGAGAGAGAGAGAGAGAGAGAGAGAGAGAGAGAGAGAGGTGCATGGAATCGTACGTGGATATACACACGCATGCATACACATGCATACACATACACACATACACACGCGCACACACACATACATACACACGCGCGCGCGCGCGAGCGCGCGCGCGCGCGCGCGCGCACACACACACACACACACACACACACACACACACACACACACACACACACACACACACGCAGCAGAGTAAAGAACACACGTTCATATACTTACATCACCACACCCACATGCGAGAGTGCCTACGAGCGTCTGTTTGCATGTCTGTCAGTGTGTGTGTGTGTGTGTGTGTGTGTGTGTGTGTGTGTGTGTGTGAATAGGCGCGCGCGTGCACGCGCGTATGTGCGTGGGTGCGTCCGTGAGGACGGGCACATGTGCGTGTGTGCAGCCGTACATCTCCAGCACTGCAGCCGTGTGAATTGAGTATAATGGCTTCTCTCAACAGACGGGATTTGGGAGCTTGTAAAAACAATCTGGACGAATGTTCCAAGCCTGGTCTTCTTTTCTTTTTGTGTTGTTTAGGTTGTAGATTGTCTTAACACAAAGATCGGGCACGTACCTGGCCCAAAGGAACCATCTTGACAAGTATAGACAAGATGACTCGCGTGTGGAGATGGGAAAGTTTGGCGAATCCATCTCTTTTTGTCTGTATGTCTCTCTAGGCCTCTTGCCATCTCTCTCTCTCTCTCTCTCTCTCTCTCTCTCTGTGTGTGTGTGTGTGTGTGTGTGTGTGTGTGTGTGTGTGTGCGCGTGTGTGTGTGTCCTCTCTTCTCTCTCTCTGTGTCTCTCCGTCCGTCGCTGTCTGTCTGTCCGTTCATCTGTCTGCGTGTCTGTCTGTCTGTCTGTCTGTGTCTGTCTCTCGATCTGTCTAATGAAGGGATTTAGACAAACACTTGAAGTTCATTATGACAAAATTTAGATCAAGAATTGTTAAAAGTTTGCAGCACGATCTTTACCGTTAGTGTGTCCAAATGGATAAGACTTGACTTATGTAAACAAGGAAATGAAATGAAGACGAACTGAATTTCCGTAGTAACATGTTTTGTGTCTAAGAGCGCGATTTTTACGGACAAAAGCACAACAAAGATTCTAGTCAATTTAGTTTACTGAAAACATCTCGAAATGGACGCATCGGAAATCTGTCAGTCTACCTACGCAAGGTACGTAGGTTTCCATTTCGTAAGAGCCAAGTCCTTGTGTTGTACACGTGCTACTCTTCGCATCAATTCACTTACTGTTGCAATGCACTTTATACCCCAACTATACGAATTTATGGGCCTTATATGGTAAACTCTCTGAGTTTGAATTCGAGTCTCTCATTTGGTGGGCATAGGGGACTGTCTTCAATACAGAGGCCGTCCGTTGTTGTTCAAGTTAAACGTACTTTTTGAATTCAGCAGTAAGCTGTCATCAATCGACGTTGAAAGCCTACAGTGTATGCGATTTATTTTTTTTTTTTTTTTTTTTTTAGCCCAGACGGAGTGTGCTGATTTAAAGGTTGTTCAGTCGATGTTTTGTACTAATGTTTAAACAGTGATTTGGGCGAAGGGTTTGTGCTCATGCTTTGTTGATATGGGCTGTAGGCCTGATCAAGAAAACAGTGCAATATTCACTCTACCTTTCTTTTTCTGTCTTTCTCTGTCTCCCTTATCCTTCCTCCACCCCATCTGCTGTCTGAGCGTGAGAGAGAGAGAGAGAGAGAGAGAGGGGGGGGGGGGGGGGGGGGGGGGAGGGGGAGAGAGAGAGAGGGAGGAGAGAGAGAGAGGTGGTGAGGAGAGAGATGTGGTACTCTGAGACGAGGAACCATCTTCGGTCATACCAAACCGACAGAGTCTGTCACACTCATATCATATCAGCCTTCGCACTCATAGTAAGTAGGGCTCATGTCGTCAGAACATACACTTAGCGGCAGTCGGTAGAGAACGGCACGAAAACGCCACGTTGATGAGCATGGCTTTGTCATTAAGTAGTCTCAACGAATGCAGTTTAAAGTTCACATGCACAAGTGATACTGTCTGACCATAACGCCCCTCCCAGGAGAGTGGAGGGAGGGGGCCTACCGACAACTACAACCTTACCACCAGAATGACAATACGTTAAGATGGGTGCTGAAAATGGCAGTTTATTACGTTGGGCTCAAAGACATCGGACTGCGATCGTGGCAGTTTACTCTCTTGAGTCACCCAGCCTTAGTTCGTTAGTCATAGGTTTAACAGATCTTGGTCACGCCACACAGACTTTCACCATAGATGTGAACCATTTATAACAGGATCTTGTGTTGGAATTATTAACCAGAGCATAGAATTGAAATAATTGCCAGAGACTGTTGCTCTATCTTGCAAAAGTATATGCATAGAAAATAACTCCCCCTTCGAGAAGAGGTCCGTGCAGATTAAAGAAAAAGATGCAGATAATTATTTCCTGATCTACAAGAACATGATCTTTTGTGTTTAGTAAGCCGACTGTTCGTACATAATGCATTTACACGGTCTGGGTATGCTTGTTCCGCAAAAATGGAAATAACAGAACAATCAGAGTTATCTTCCCTAAACTTTATGGAGAATGAGCCCCCAAGAGGTGTGAGGCTGACCTCACTAGTGTGTTTACACATTTACACAGTTTGAGTGTGCTTGTTCAGCAAAAATGGAAATATCCGGGCACGCAGAAAAACCCTACCACAACTTCTTGGCGGATGAGCTTCCGAAAAGGTGTGAGGCTGAACACAATAGCGTGTTTATGCATTAGATATGAGAACTTTTAGGAAGAAAACTGGAAGACTTTTGAACTCCGAAATGCATGAACCTATCCATAATCCTTATCCAAATCATACCCAAACCCAAACCGAGCCTAAACCTGAATCTAGTTCTGACCCTAACCAAACTTGAACAGTGTTAAACCTTACGAGAACCTTCGGTGATAAACTGCGCCTGCAGCTTGGGGGTAGTGGGAGTTATTTTCTCATCCTTTCTTCATTCATAAAGGAATGGACGTCCGCCCTTTGAATACATTCAGGGTACGGTTTTTTTTTTTTTATCCCCAGAAGTTGACTTGAAATGTTGCAGAGCAAAAAGAAAAAATAAAGACCTGAAAACGTTAAGTAAATAGGCTGTCTTTGAACTGGAGTTATGACCAAACATGTTGCGAAGTTTTTAATTAACGAAACATTTTTTCAACGGTCAACAGAAAAACGCCCACCAAACGTCAACAGCCTCGCTTTCACCCTCCTTTGACCCCGACTAATCTACATGGAAACCTCGCGCGGCACGTGCGGGGAGGTCGTTCGCTTCGCGGAAATCCTTTGCCGACTGAGAAGACGGCCCGACTCGCCCGACGGTCCCCGTCTGTTGATTTTGTCAAAGGAGACAGCGCCTCGCGAGCGGGCCGATGGCGTGGCGAGGCGTCCTCTTTAATGTGTGTCCACAGGTCAGGTGAATTAACCTTGTCAACAGAGAGAGAGAGAGAGAGAGAGGGGCGCCTCAACTTTTCAGGTAATCTGCAAGAGGTTGCTTAGCGTTTCTCGCTCACCCCCCCTCCCCCGACACCCCCTCCCCTTCATCCTTTCCCACTCAGTTTCTTTTCAGTCCAGCTGTTGTATGCTGTTTCCAAATTTGGTCTTTTGGTCGAGTTTGTATGATATTTGGGGTGTCTTTTTGAGCTCTTTTTATTTTGCTTTTTTCCTTTTTTTTTTTTTTTTTTTTTATTGCCTTTCTTATTTTTGTGGTGATGTAATCTGATCGTTTTCTCTCTCTCTCTCTCTCTCTCTCTCTCTCTCTCTCTCTCTCCTCCACATCACACACGCATTCTCTTTTTGCTTTTTTCTTTTCTTCCTTCTTTTTTTTTTCTTTTTGTCTTACTGTCACTCTTACCGTCTCTCAGCCCTGACAGAGCCGTGAGTGGTCGATTGAGCTTTAACTATAATAAC
Source organism: Conus betulinus (assembly GCA_016801955.1). NCBI lineage: Eukaryota > Metazoa > Mollusca > Gastropoda > Neogastropoda > Conidae > Conus > Conus betulinus. The sequence continues at coordinate 468,794 of JADBJO010000145.1, read as the reverse complement.
ACCGGAAGGGACTCTCTCTGCTCGTTTTGTCTGTTGTGTCACGAGAGCAGAGCATAAAGGGCCACAGAATTATGGACTTTACGTGCTTTGGTCTTGTTACATAGAAAGGGGCACCACAAGTCTGTATTGTGTTTGTATAGCAATCTGGATTACCGAGCAGTCGAAAAGACCAAACATCGAACATCCAGCACTACGAGTGTCCGAAGCTGCGCAGGGCGTCTTGTAAAGATAGAAGCCCCGAAACCTGGTCTCGCCAATCTGGCAGCTGGCCTTGTAAAGATGAGACCCTCCCAGAAATGTAATCTGGCCAATCTCTCCAGCCGCTAATTCTTTGTTTATCCCGTCCACCGTCGCTACTTTAGAGCCCAGATACAAAGTTTAAGGGCCGATTACCACAGCGACACGTCCTTCCCCCTCCTCCCGCTGTCCAAAAAAAACCAAACCCTGCAAACAGTCACATCACCAGGGGAGTTGGTTAGGGAATACCTGTCTCTCTCTGTTTGGGCCAGTGGGGATCTCCTCGTCTTTGAATCCGGATTGGTCAAACACTAACACAAGCTGTACATCTGCCCTGTGGCTTGTTTGGGAGTAAGTTTGAGGCGGCGTCCTTTGGATTAGGGAACGAGGAGGGGAAGAGATGAGGGCAGAGGCGGACGTGTGTGTGTGTGTGTGTGTGTGTGTGTGTGTGTGTGTGAGAGAGAGAGAGAGAGAGAGAGAGCGAGAGTGTGCGTGAGTGCGTGCATGCATGCGTGTGTGTTAGTTAAAAGGACATTAAAAGTGGGGTAATGGTGGGGAGATCTGTGTGTGGGGAAATGGGGTGGGGTGGAGATCTGTGTGTGTGTGGTGTGGGATGGGTGTGTGAAGTGTGTGTGTGTGTGTGTGTGAGAGAGAGAGAGAGAGAGAAGAGAGAGAGAGAGAGAGTTCCGAAAGACATTTGTATATTCCGTTCACTGGAAATGCGTCTGTTTTTGATATTGTCGGAAAACAAAACAAAAAGTCCTACAGAATGGAGTTAAATTTATTTAACACAGAAGCGTGAACAGATCGTTAATGTCCGTATATCTTTAATTTTTGTTGTTGGTGAATTTGTTCACTACTTCTGTTGAGTCTGTAGGTACATACTGAGTCTGTTAGTGCATGTGGAGTCAGTTGGTATATGCGGAGTCTCTTGGTACATTTTGAGTTGATTGGTACATGTTGAGTTTGTTGGTATATGTTGAATTGGTACAAATTGAGATTGCCGAAACATGCTGAGTTGATACTGTGGAGTCTGTTGGTACATGTTGAGTTTGTTGATACTGTGGAGTCTGTTGGTACATGTTGAGTTGTTGGTACATGTTGAGTTGGTTGGTACAAATTGAGTTTGTTGTTGGTACATTTGAGTTGTTGGTACATGTTGAATTGTTGGTACATGTTGAGTTGGTTGGTACATGTTGAGTTGGTTGTACAAATTGAGTTTGTTGGTGCATGTTGAGTTGGCTGATACCTGTGGAGGCTGTTGGTACATGCTGAATCGGATGGTACATGTTGAGTTGGTTGGTACATGTTGAGTCTGGTGGTACTGGTGGGGTCTGTTGGTACGTGTTGAGTCTGGTGGTACTTGTTGGGTCTGTTGGTACATGTTGAGTCTGGTGGTACCTTTGGGGTCTGTTGGTACATGTCGAGTCTGGTGGTACTTGTTGGGTCTGTAGGTACATGTTGACTCTGGTGGTACCTGTGAGGTCTGTTGGTACATGTCGAGTCTGGTGGTACATGTTGGGTCTGTAGGTACATGTTGACTCTGGTGGTACCTGTGAGGTCTGTTGGTACATGTTGACTCTGGTGGTACCTGTGAGGTCTGTAGGTACATGTTGACTCTGGTGGTACCTGTGAGGTCTGTTGGTACATGTTGACTCTGGTGGTACCTGTGAGGTCTGTAGGTACATGTTGACTCTGGTGGTACCTGTGAGGTCTGTTGGTACATGTTGACTCTGGTGGCACCTGTGAGGTCTGTAGGTACATGTTGACTCTGGTGGTACCTGTGAGGTCTGTTGGTACATGTTGACTCTGGTGGCACCTGTGAGGTCTGTAGGTACATGTTGACTCTGGTGGTACCTGTGAGGTCTGTTGGTACACGTTGACTCTCGTGGTACCTGTGAGGTCTGTTGGTACATGTTGACTCTGGTGGTACCTGTGAGGTCTGTTGGTACACGTTGACTCTCGTGGTACCTGTGAGGTCTGTTGGTACATGTTCACCGAATGCTATCATCCATGCCCCTTAAAGAGATCAGAGTTGAATCTCTATCTATCTGTCTGTCTGTCTGTCTGTATGTATGTCTCTCTGCTTTGTGTTTATGTGTACGTGTCTGGGTATAAGTGTGTGTATGTGTGTTTGTGTGTGTGTGTGTGTGTGTGTGTGTGTGTGTGTGTGTGTGTGTGTGTGCGCGTGCGTGCGTGCGTGCGTGCGTGCGTGCGCGCCCGCGCGTACGCGTGTTTGCGTTGACTTTTTTTTTGTTTGTCTTGAGTGGGTTAGTTGCACGTGGAAGTAGATAAGACCAGTAAGGCGATGATCGATGGCATGAAAAAGATAGGAAGAGAATGAGACGGGAGCGAGGCAGAGACAGAGGGAGATACAGAGAGGGAGAGAGAGAGAGAGAGAGAGAGAGAGAGAGAGAGAGAGAGAGAGAGAGAGAGAGGAAAGGCATATTTCTCCATGTATACTCCACCACCACCACCACCCCCCCTCTCTGTGTCTCTTTCTTACACATCAGTCTCTCTTGAAAAAATAAACCCAAACATCATCTTGTGACATTTTATTGAAAGTACATCTGTTTTTTTTGTGTGTAGGAAGTGAGGGAGGGGGTGGCCTAATTACCTCCCCAGCCCTGCTTCCAAACCCAAGGTCAAGCGAACAAGTATAACAAAGCGTGTTCCCACCCTCCTTCCTACCCCTTACCCACCCCAGACCCCCTCCCACTTCCGCCTCTCTCGTTGCCTCTGAAGTCCTAAAACCCCTCCCTGAATTCTGACAAGCGCAAGCGAATTGTAATTGGACTTTCTTATCCAACATTTCCTTTGTTTGTACATGCACAAAAGTATGGAAAAAGTATAGAAATAACATCAGCAGCAACAAAAAAAACAACAACACGTCATCCCACAAACCACGTGGAAAAGGTGTACCTGCAGTCATTCTGGCGGCAAGTTACAAGTTAACGTCACGGCAAATGGGCACCAATCACCAGCCAGTTTACAGAACTCCGTGAGTCGCGTATAGTATATTAGTTTTTAAGTTCAAATGGAGACTAGAAAGAGTTAAAAACCAATGAAATGGTCACTACCAGTCAATTCTGCTGCACTATTGGCCTGTACATCTTCCTTTGCATTTTTTTTTTTTTTTTTTTTTTTACATTAGAATGCTTTTGAATGTTTCTTAGTTCTTAGGTTTTTGTTTAACTGACTTAGAAATGAAGATCAAAACGATCGACGCTGTCAGTAGTCTTGGTTTCATTCGTCTGAATGACAGTGTTTAAAAACGCCGTAAATCGTTTTGTATTTTGTAAGATATACATGCCTGTGATTTTGTCCCTGATAGAAATGACACCCCTTTTTTCAACAGTAATAGACTTGAAAGGCTCCTGCGTGGTCGGCAGGCTATATTGAAACGGACTCTGAAACTGTTATTTGATTCATCAGACATCAGCCACAGCAAGAAAATAAGGTATCAGAAGTTTGGACTTACAAAGTTCATTACATCAATTTTCTCACTTCTTTTATAGTTTTCTTACCTCTTTTACACAGTCAACATTGGTTGGGTG
>JADBJO010000145.1:447500-460000 GCA_016801955.1 Conus betulinus | reverse complement strand
GAGTGTGTTGTTCTGCTTCTCCTGGCTTGTCTTACGACGCTGTGTGAGGCGGTGGAAGTGAGGAGGAGTCGGCTGGCTGAGCGTGGCCTGCTCTTTGCTATCTTCTTGTGTTCTTTTTTTTTTTCTTCTTTGTTTTATGACTTGATCCTCCGTGGATTTTTCTCTTTGTTGTCAGACGCTCCTTTCACTTTATTTCTTTTGTTTTTTCTTTTGTTTTTCTTTCTGTCTCATCAGAGATCTCCTACAAAGAGATGAGCAACTTGGAAAAGTTATATTTCGTGGATGCATGCTCAAAATATATATACATATATACATGTATGTTTATAATCTGTCTATCTATATATATCTATCTATCTATATCTATCTATCTATCTGTCTGTCTTAACTACCTATCGATCTGTATGTCTGTCCATCTATCTGTCTCTCTGTCTGTTTAGCTCTGTCTGTCTATTATGTGAATACTTTGTATATCATTTATGTAAAAGGCACACACGTGCGTTCAGCTTGGGTTAGCGCGGAAGCACACGAGTTTCAGCTGCAGAAAAATGACGTATGCCTGTCACAAATGTCCAAGTTGACCCATTACTACAGAGATCCAATATAAATGAAGCGCTGCCGAGCATACTTGAAGAGACATCACTGAGTGTTCTGTCGTCACTGTTCTAGCAGCACAATGGTCAGAGTTGTCTGCATCTTTGTGTGATGTCTGTGGCCTCATCTCCTTTGCCCTCTAAGTGCGCCTTCTCAGTGACATTCGTATCTGGCTAGCTTCTTCCGGCATCGACAGCCACACCCGGGTTCTTCCTATCGCAACCTAAGCACCGGCAGCCTGTAGGGAACAAACAGTACCGTGTGATACCGTGGGAACCATCCAAAAGAGGCACTGCGTCTCTGCTGAATCATTTCAGTCGAATTCAGGGGATAAGCAGGACACCAAATACTGAGCCCCCTACTGACGACAATAATTGCTGAGTCACAGAGACAGCGTGATTGAGCGTTCCCATATGTAGTTCAACCAACGTCCACCCAAATACAAGTTGCCAAGAACTTGCCTTTTTCCCATTGTCATCGGACTCGCCTATTTCTTATCTTTGCCATGTTTATCCTCCCTTGAGCCCCCAGCTCTGAAAGGTGTCGAAAGGATGTACTGCTCGGTTGATTTATTAATTGAATGATTGACGGACAGAAAAAAATTGGCTGGCGGTTGATACCCAGTTTTAAAACCACAGACAGGGTAGGACTAATTTGTGTGTGTGTGTGTGTGTGTGTGTGTGTGTGTGTGTGTGTGTGTGTGTGTGTGTGTGTGTGTGAGTGAGTGAGGGGGAGGGGGTGGGGGCGTGGAGGTGTGTGAGGGAGTGGAAAGGACGGGGTTGTGGGATCTTTTGTAATCAGCGTTCTTTCTGTTCTGTGTCTATTTTTGACTTCGCGAGTGGTGGATCAAAGACCAGATCAAAGGCCCCTTGAATCTCGGCCAGGTCCAAGGGCTGTGTCCGGCTTAGAGGCCCGTCCTCCATTTGGTGGCTGGATTGGGGTGGAGGTGGAGGTGGGGGTGTGAAGGTAAAGGCATCACCCCTCGTGGGAAAGTCCCCATGATCTTGCAGGTGTCAAGTTTTTTTTAACTGGTCACCCGTGAAGCGAACACAACTAGCGTACTTTCTGAAAGGCTGTCCTACACGAATCGTTAATGTCACGGTCTGTGCGCAGAGCATTTAAGTAGCCTAAGTATGGAAGAAGAAACTTCCAACCCTATCGGTCAACAAAAAATTCCCTTCAGTGAATCAGTCCGTTACATAATCAAGTAATCTGTCACTCACTCACTGATTTATATTTCTCTCCATTCATTCAGTCCTTTCAGCATTCAGTCTTTCCCGTTTCGGCCCACGGGTTTAAGTTGCATTCAGGTTTAACGTCTACACTGACCTCAAATGATTTCAGAAGACGAATATATACGTCCCAGGGGAGAGGATGGATGGAGAAGGGGGGAGGATGTCCATCATAACATTACAGTGACATCACCAGAGCGTTAAGATGAGGACACGCAACATGGCAAATATGAAAACAACAACAACTCGGCTTTTAAATATCCTTAGTCATAACAAACACAATGAAATGGAGCCGCTGTTTTGATTGTGTCAAGAAACTCTGGGAAATCGTTTAGTACGTATTACGTAGTGACGTTCTTACCGGTGCCATAAAACGGCGAAGGAAACAACAACAACAACAACAACAACAACAAACAAAAAAACAAAAAACGATGTCCAACCAGCCACCGTGGTGCAGTGGTTAGTGTCGCGGACTTCCGGCTGGGAGGTCGTGGATTCGATTCACATCAGAGCCATTTATTTGTGGGATTTCTACGGGACCGACTCTTATCCGGAGCTGAGATTGCTGTGGGCTCAGCTGGGAAGACTGGGACCACACAGTCAAGTGTCATACACTTTGCTCAAATTCTCTGATCACCACTGCAGGTGATTGCGTCTTTCGGGCCTGTTGACGCGCCCGCATACATTATGAAAATAAACGTAGACAAGAGGCCTGTCATGAGTCACAGACCTGAATTGAAATCTATTGCATCATCATGCTCATTCTCATCCTCATTGGTCAGCATAGAGAAATGGTCAAAGTCAATGGCCCTTCATGCCCTGCTGTCATAGTGACCTCAGTTTCGATTACCTCTCCACGACTATGTCCTCCACGACTATGTCCTTGGTTTGGTTTTGTCAGGGTCACTGATATCGGCAAATTCATGGGGTTCAGTTGTACGGCGTGGTGGCACTCACACCAGAGAGAGCGAGCGAGCGAGCTCACGCTGGCTCCACGACGAGGAAGCAGTTATTGCCGTCAGTAGTGGGTTTAGTAGATGGTATCCTGCGTATGTTAGATTAGAACACGGAAGTGATGCAGCAGCAGCACATTGTCTTCGACTTGACGTTGATTGCTCTCTGAAGATTGCCGGTACTAGGATTGTGGCGTGAAGGGCCAAGCTGTGGCTCTGGACGGAAGGGGATGAGGGGGGGGGGGGGGGGGGGGGGGGGGGGGCGGAAATGAGCGGCGTGGGTGCAGTGCCGGCTTGGAGACCTGTCCTCCATTTGGTGGCTGGATTGGGGGGTGTGGGGGGGGGGGGGGGGGGGGGGGGGGGTGAAGGTATCACCCCTCATGGGAAAGTCTGTTTACAGTGACAGAAACAATGACAGAAACAAGACACCTTTAGCATATTACCGTCCTAGCTCAGACTGTCAAAGTATAGAATACGCACCATCAAGATGGGTAAAAAACAACAACAACAACAACAACAAAAAAAAACACCAAAAAACACCTGTCGCCTGAGAGCGAGTGCACAACGCACGCAGCAAGCATTAAGAACTGCATAAATCGTAATATATGCTGTTGACATCGATTCTCAATTCTGGCGCTGACGTCCCGTCTGTCATAACCCTTACGCTCCGTGTGCGACGCCTTTTAGAGCTCGGCTGACCCCACAGGGTCTTTTCAGGGCCGACAATCTCCAGAAGATAAGTAATGACCAATGACCGCAGACGTTTTGAGTTCGAAACCCAAGAACAAAGACTCTCGCCTGTTTGCCTACTCAGCCGCGACACTCACTTGGCCAGGACTCACTTGAGACAGTCATGGATCATTTCACGGGCCAGATTCGGATCATCAGTGAGATTCGAAGATAGTGAGGTTAACGTCCTGCACCCCCGAAGCTACAAAAAGCCGTTCCCAAAAGCGGAGTCGGTGACGGGTCGTGGTACGATTCTCCACCCCTGGCAGACGTTGTACACAGTTGAGATGTCCTTAACGGCCTTAACGGAAACACATGAATTGTGTTAACATCTCAGCCAGACAGTTTCAGTCATTGTGTTCTTCAGGCCAACCGATTACGTGGACCACATCAGAGCGTATAGCTTCATCATAAGCAAATCGTGTCACAGCAACAGCTACAAAGAAAATCCTTAACCATTCATCCAAATTCTCAACAGAGTAGTATCTCATATTTCCCACAGTGTATCGTCCGTAATGAACTTCAGAGATTCACGACGCCATGCTGGAAGGCGGAACCCTTCCCCCACCTTCGGCCACTTTAACCTTCCCTGGACTGAATCAGGAACCGTTTCCTGCTGGGAGGACAGAGAAAGTCTTCGAGCCGAAAAATCTAACTAGAAAAAAAAAAGAATTAAAAACAAAAACAGCAAATGATATCAGATGGTTATGAATTAGCATGTTAGAGGACACGTCACTCTGCATTGGCATTACTGTGGTGGTATTCAGTTGTGACTGATTTGATATACGCAGGATAACACTTGGTATGCCCATTTCTGACGACAGTAGATGCTTTGTAATAGGGCCAGTACGCGGGAACATCAAACTTTTCCGGGGAAAAAAACTTTTACGGTACAGAATTCAAAAATGTGTGTGTGTGTGTGTGTGTGTGTGTGTGTGTGTGTGTGTGTGTGTGTGTGTGTGTGTGTGTATGTGTGAGAGAGAGAGAGAGAGAGAGAGAGAGAGAGAGAGAGAGAGAGAGAGAGAGAGAGAGAGTGAAAAGAAGAAAGAGTGTTATAAGAGAGAAAATAATTCCTACAACACGATTTCAAGATGTTGGGATGCTAAGGGATACTCTGGTTCTTCAGTCTTAAACTCTCTGAACTTCCCACAAAATCGCAGATCGTTGTGCGAGTGTTACTTCAACTTCGCCGCTCCAGCTGTTTGGAATTCACTGCCTCCCAGTTTGGCAAAATCTGCCTATCTTGCCCGCTTAGGTGGTAAAGATATTTTTCAAAGTAATATTTTTAACTATCTTGCTTCCTACCTATGTACAAAAAAATTGTACAGGAAATCAGTTATTTAGGAATAAATGAGATAAAGAAGGATGCGTGAATACACTATGAGAAGGATGCCACTGGAATTGTGCTACTCATTGCTATCAATTCTTGTCAAATGCCAAAGGTGCAACGTCTTCGCCCTCGTCGTCCGTCTGTCTGTCAGCAAGATGACGGAAATACTACCGAACTGATTTTGACAAGACTTAATGAAAAGATGGAACGTAGCCCAAGAATGAAATCATTAAGTTTTAGAGCGGACTAAAGAGCGCATCCCGGAATAGTTGGGCAAGATCACTACAGAATTTCCACTAACACATGAACAGTCTAAAGTTATCGTACAAATTGATAACTATCTGTGAAATTACATATTTTTGTGGAATTGCAACTTTCTAGAGATGCAAACGTTGACGTTTCGTTTTTCCTCTTTCGTTTTTTCTTTTTTCTATCTTGTTCCAAAAAAGGTACATGGGAAGTAACTCTTTGTAATTCCATGGCCACTGTTTCTTCCTCTGTTGAAACTTTGCTTTTACTCCTTCATGAACTGATTTGTCCGCAAAAAAAGTTTAGAAATATAACAAAAGCAGACCTGTTTCTCGCAAGTTACTGTAATTACATCGTTTTTTCTTCCCCGAAAAACTTGGTTTTTGGTGTGAAATTTGATCAAAGGGCCGGTTCATGATGACTGACTTTGTTGGGATATGATAGCGCCCCCTGGAAGTTGATGCTCATTCACTTAGGGGGTTTACAATACAGTCAGTATGCTCGATCATATCAGATTCTGCTGAACACTTCTGGAATAATTCGGCAGCAGTGCAGTGTCTCCTCAGGTGGGTCGTGTAATGATGACATGATACTGATTCCCTATGAACTGCGGTGTCCAGGCGGTAACAGAACAAATTTGGGTGTGGCTGTTTTGGAGAGCCAGAATGAAGGGCATGGGAAATAATGGCATAGAGTAGGCTCAAAGAAAGATGAAAAAAAAAGCACATCAAATTTGTCTTCAAAGGCTAGAGATTATAAACAAAATCTTTTCTAATTATGTAGAGCTCGTGTTGTTTTTCTCTTCCGTACTCTCTGAATTGAAACCTCCATTGGCTGGTATATGTAGGTCGGGTGATTTTTTTCACACAAACTCAGTCGCTCTTGGATCAGTTCCATGGTAAAACTAGTTTCGTCTTGGTCTTTGTTTTCCAAACACTGCATTCAGTTTTGGACGGGTTGCCATTGGTAAGGACATCTCACACGTGTAAAAGATCCCACCGATAGCAGATGTCAAAGAAAATGACCGTTGTCTCCCCCCCCCCCCCCCCCCCTCCCCCCGCGGCAGAAACTTTGAAGAACATGAATCCGGGTTTAATGGAGACATCTGTGCGAAAGTCCCGGGGATTGTGTTAATGACAGAATTACTGGTCAAGCATTTCTTCCCGTCCGTAGGGGGGCTTAGTAAGGGGTGTCCAGCTTATGCTGGATCACTGTATCACTAGTCAACATCACTGAAGTGACAAGGCAGTATGATGTACTTGTTCTGGTGGCGTGCCTCAGGATGATCTGATATTGATTGCCCCCTGTGGACTTGGATGCCGAGGCTAAGACAGGACGAAACTGGGTGTTGCTATGTGGTTGGGTTGCCGTAATAAGCGGGGTGGGAGTGACGCCATTGTAAAGGCACGAAAGATGAGACGTTAAAAGAGAAGGTATTCTGTGAAGTGATAAGTGGGACTCCGACAGCTATGTTACATGCCAAAATAAACTTGCAGCGCGGTTGTTTACAGTGTTTCCCATCTGACATATTTTTGTGAGAAACGGGTTTCGAACCTGCTTTTCAGCTGTCCCATTTCAAGCCGTGTTTTAGTTCATCAGAATACTTTTCTTTTATCTTGCGAACCAATGAATGGTGCAGCTGTTAGATTACGTGGGTCCGCTTAAAAATCTGAACACGGCAAAAACTTTTCCATGACGTCTTGACCTGCAAGACGTGAAACAGAAACCCAAGAAAAAGTGAGCCCCAATGCAGGCAGTTTGGATCTCGCCAGAGATACTGCAGATGAAGGATAAGTATCTTCGCCTTTTGCAAGTTGCAGTTCATCGCACCGATTGAAGGCATAAACCACTTCCTTTTGATCTGATTGGCTTTCAGTCTGCCTCCTGTTCACGGGTCAGCTGCTTGCTCGCCATTATTCGCGCGGTCAAGATTGAAGCGCCCACAGGGTGGTTTACATATGAGCAAAAGCCACTTGCAGATAATGGACGGATCTAGTTGAATAGCGGATTACTACGAGCTGGCATTCTTGATTAACTGAGAGGACAGCCCAGAACAATTTTGTGGTGCCGCACTGTAAACATGGTTCCCGTTAGTGAGATCTTAAGACTCGACAGTTCTTATTGCGAGTCAGGGATGTTACTATTTTTGTGTGCAGGAACACAAATAATGGCTGAACATGACTGGAAAAGATCTCCAGTTTGACTTCTTGCCTTTTAAGACAACATTCATTTTGTTCATATTGAAGATGAAGTGGATTGTAAATGGTAAGAAGTTGAACTAAAAACTAAATTGTTTTAACACCGTTTTTCTTTTTCGTCTCTCTCTTTTAGTAAAAAAAAAAAAAAGAAAAAAAGAAAAAAAAAAAAAAAGAAAATAACATCCATGTTAGACTATGTGAGTCGGCGAATAATGTGAATTTACTCACGGTTGGTCAGGAGAGCCTGCCGCATTGACCTGTTGAAAAGATGACATGGACGTGGGAACAGAACTCCGACAAAGACGAATAGTGGGAAAGCGAGGTGAGACATTTATGCTCTCCCCTGATGGTTGGATGTCACAGACATGTATGTGCCCTAGTTTTGTGATTCAGTCGATGGTGCAGTGCAATTGTTCGGATCAGGGACTTTTTGCAGCGGGTCGTGTAACATCCCTCAGATGACGTAGGTCTTAAACAGACTTTAAGAATTCTTGTCTTTAATAATATCGGTGTATTCAGTGTTACGGGGTTTAAACAGTCTCTTTCACTCTGTCTTTGTCGCTCTGTTCGTGTGTCTCTTTGTCTCTCCGTCTGTCTTTCTGCCCGTCTGTCTCTCTCAGTGTCTCTCTGTCATTGTCTCCTCTGTCTGTCTGTGTCTGCTCCTTCCCTGTAAGTTCCGTTCTCTCTCTCTCTCTCTCTCTCTCTCTCTCTCTCTCTCTCTCTGTCTGTCTCTCTGTCTGTCTGTCTCTCTGTCTGTCTGTCTGTCTGTTTGTCTCTCTCTCTCTCTCTCTGTCTCTCTCTCTGTCTCTCTCTCTGTCTCTTCGTATTTATAGCTGCGTATCGATGGATTGCCACTTAATTAATAATTATAGTCTTGGGTAGTGTATGAACAGTTCAAGAAGGAAAAAAATGGGGGAGGGGGGGGGAAGATTATGATGGCATCTCTCTCTCTCTTTCTCTCTCTCTCACACACACACACACACACACACACACACACACACACACACACACACACACACACCTACACACACCCACACACACACACACACACACACACACACACACACACACACATCATGATAAATAAGTGTTATGATTATTGATACTAGGAATTCATTGTCGCTAACTGAAAACTGACTGTAGTACTGTTCCTTCTCGTCTTGCCTTGTGACCACATCATGCAAATGTAAAAGAAAACAAAATGCAAAGCATATAAACGTACTCCCAATTTATTCTGAATACGCGTGAGACATTCGATAAAGAGGAAAAACCGTCTTGGGCTGGTGTAACCTTTAGTAATGGCTATTCTCGTAAACATCAGCCATCATCTGTGACCTATAACGAATATACTTACAAATTTTCTGAAAGAGCGGCCAAGAACTTTCAGAGATTTTCCATAAAGAAGAAAACCATTATGAGCCGTTAGTAACGGCTATAACGGTAAACTAAAACATCGGGCATTATTCGTGACCCATAATGAACATACCTACAAATTTTCAGGAAGGTCGGCCAAGTACTTTCTGAGATATTCCATAAAGAAGAAAAAAACGTTACAGACCGTTACAGCCGTTAGTAACGGCTATAACGGGGTAAACTAAAACATCGGGCATCATTCGTGACCCATACTGAACATACCTGCTAATGTTCATAAAGATCGGCCAAGTACTTTCTGAGATATTCCATAAAGAAGAAAAACCGTTACAGGTCGTTACAGCCGTTAGGAGGGAGGGAGGGAGAGAGAGAGAGAGAGAGAGAGAGAGAGAGAGAGAGAGAGAGAGAGAGAGAGAGAGAGACGCGTACCTCACAACCTCCTCCAAGATCAAGCCTGCACTACAGAAACTACATTGCACCGCACAGCTCTCAAGTATTAACTTCCCTCTGAGCGATAAGTCTGAAACTGGAATAAAATTTGAGTATGCGTAGAGGGGACTCCCATTTTTCAACGGAAGGAAGTTAGATGTTGTACGGACTTTTATCTGATGCAAGTCTCGTCCGCAGTTAGCGTTATCATGAGACGGGTCTCTGATCTTCTCCTTGCAGGGCCGTTCCCCGTTTGATCAAAAAAAAAGTTTGCAGGGAGTTGCCGCCATGTATTTTATTTATTACATTTTTTTTCATAATTGGAAATCTCGAGGCGTATCGCTCTATTTCGACACTCCGTTTCTGTGTATGTCTCTTGAACATTTACGGGGGAAAAAACCTGTCTGTCTTTGGTTCTGTCTCTGTCATCTTTCTGTGTATCTTTTCTCACAATCTGTCTTTCTGTGTCTGGCTGCTGCTGGCCTGTCTGTCTCACTGTCTGTCTGTCCGTCTGTCTGTCTCTCTCCAGCAGTGGTTGGACATGTGAAAACTGGGAGAAGCATGAATAATGAATGCTATCATTTATGTAGGAAATATTAGAAGATTTAATGGCTTTATCTTGTCTATGATTCGACGTCTCTGTCTACCGTAGTCTCTCATGTTCTGTTCGCTTTTCGTTTTTGTACTCCCAGTTCTTATAAAACAGGCAGTACTTTACAGTGGGAACGAAGAAATGCTGTCTGTATGTCTGTGTGTCCGTCCGTGGTCAAATGTGTGTTCCACTCGTTCCAGACAAAACTTCGGGGCCGATCGATCTTCTGAAAATTTGTAGGTATCTTCATTATGGGTCACGGGTGATGCCCGATGTTTTATTTTACCGTTATAGCCGTTACTAACGGCTATAACAGCCCCTAAGGGTTTTTCTTCTTTATGGAATATTTCAGAAGTATTTGGCCGATCTTTCTGAACATTTGTAGATATGTTCATTATGGGTCACGGATGATGCCCGATGTTTTGTTTTACCGTTATAGCCGTTACTAACGGCTGTAACGGCCCAAAACCGTTTTTTTTTCTTTACGGAATATCTTATAATGTACTTGGCCGATCTTTCTGAACATTTGTAGGTATGTTCATTATGGGTCACGAGTGATGCTCGATGTTTCATTTAACCGTTATAGCCGTTACTAACGGTTATAACGGCCCAAAAAACGGTTTTTCTTCCTTTACTAATGGCTATAACGGCCCAAAACGTTTTTTCTCCTTTATGGAACATCTCAGAAAGTACTTGGCCGATGTTCATTATGGGTCACGGATGATGATGCCCGATGTTTTATATTTTACCGTTATAGCCGTTACTAACGGCTATAGCAGCCCAGAACGGTTTTCTTCTTTATGGAATCTCACGCGTATTGGAAGTACGTTTATATGCTTTGCATCTTTTTTGTTTTTGTTTTATTCCTTCTTCCCCTATTTATTTTCATTCTCTCTTCCCTCTCCCACTTGGTCATATCTATTTTCATCCCCATTTTCGTCTCCCACCTAGTCATTTTTATTCCTTTCTTGTTTTCTTCTTACTTCTCTTTTTCCCTCCCGTGCTTCCTTCCTTCATTTCTTCACGTTCATTTCTTCTTTCTCTAGCCCCGCCTCCCGGTCTCCTGGTTATTCTTGTTTTATTTATGTTTCCCTTCCTTGCTTTTGTCTTACTTCATTTAAACAATTGAAAATATAGGCATTTTTTGCTTTCATGTTTGTCAGTCTTATGTGCGTTTCTCATAGCTTTTGTCCAACTTTTTTTTTTCTGTCTGTCTGTCTCTCTTTTTTTTTTTTTTGCACCTTGTGACTGTGTTTTTATGGTCTTCATTATGTATGAAATAATTGATTTCTTTGGGGTAGTGTTATGGATATGGTTGAGGGTACTGAATGAAGTCATCAGAGCAGTCCAAGTCTTCGCTTTCCATGTTCTTCTGCGTCTCTCCCTTCTTCTCTCTCCCCCCCCCCCCCCCCTTTTTTTTAAGCCCATCACTGTCTATCCACGTCCGCTCCCTCCCAACGGTTCTCCTCGCCTCATCATCTTTTTCTTTCTCCTGCGTCCGTTCCTGCTGTTCCTTTCTCTCGCCCTGTTATTTTTTACCTTTCTTTATTTTCTATCTTTTTTTTCTTCATCCCTTCTTTTTCACATTTTTTTTGTTTTATCAAAATGTACCCCCATTCTTTTCTTTCTTCACCCTCCATCGCTTTTTTGTTTTTTGTTGTTTTTTTTTTTGCTTTTCTTTATTCATTAGCTCTGTTTTCCCCCTTTTTTTCTGTCGTTTTTTCTCCTTCTCGCTCCAGCCTCTTCATTACTATTGTCGTCATTTATCACCATTGCAGTCATTGATAAATTTCATTTTCCTGTCATACTCCTGTCATTGTCGTTGCTGCCTTTAGTGTAGATGGACAAACTGATGGACCATTTTTTCTTTTATGAAATTAAGACTGGTTTTGCTATTTCGCGCTGACGTTGTCGTGGTCATCGGATCACCTCCACTACCACCACCACCACCACCACCAGCACCATCATCATCGTCATCTTTATCAGTACCATCCTTGTCGCCGTCATTATAATCGTTGCAGTTGTAGTGATGTCTTCAGCGTCACTTTCCATGATCGTCACAGTCCCGTCACAGTAATCATCATCTCAGTCTGTGATCGATCAGCTTTTGCTTTTTTTTTTTCTGCTCTCTGTTTCAAACAGTATTGATAATCAATCATTTACATTCCTATAGAAAAAGGCTACATAGTGTGTGTGTGTGTGTGTGTGTGTGTGTGTGTGTGTGTGTGTGTGTGTGTGTGTGTGAAATGTTTCATCGAAGTCTTCAAGTCAGATGTCACACAAAAATAGCGGAACAGTCATGCCGAAACAAACGGGTGGTATTGCTTCGCGTGTTTCCTGTCTGACGTACTTGTGTACAAAACAGCTTTCAAGGCTGTATGGCGCATGGTTTCGTTTAGCGGTGTTCTCAAGTTTGGCAAAACACGTTTTTGGGATTTTGCATCATGAGTCAGCGAACAGCGCTAGTTGTAGACATGTGCCATGCTTTCGTTTGAGGATCAAGAGCAGACAAGAGCTGGTTGGATCGCTTCAATTTTTTAACGTGGGAAAATCTTCGTTTTGGGTGGCTTTATACTAGGACCACTGAAATGTCGGGGGAGGGGGGGGGGGGGGGGGGTGGAGGGGTATTTCAAAGAGCTGAAGACACAAGCACTCGAAGCTATGCCATTGGATCTCATAGATAGTTGAATTTGTGCGCCAGTCGAGCAGTCGTGGTGAGAAGCAACTGCTCGAAGCTGTGACTGATTTGCCGTGGGCGTTTGAACGGGTGTTATGCCATGCTGTCTTGAATACTTGTTGCACCTTTCTGTCGTGAGACTTGGCCTT
>JADBJO010000145.1:432500-442500 GCA_016801955.1 Conus betulinus | reverse complement strand
CTCGGTGTTGAACGCAATCAGGACATTCCTCTGTCAAATGAAATTCATTCTCTCTGCATGCGCGTCGCATTTGTTGTATGAATAGCCCATGTTTTCCTTTATAACTCGCACAGTTGGAAAAATGTAACACCAGTATAAATACAATAAGTTCAGTTGCATGCAACATGCACATCAGCATCATTCCTCTGTCAAATGAAATTCATTCTCTCTGCATGCGCGTCGCATTTGTTGTATGAAATAACAATACAATAATACAATACAATACAATACAAATAACAACAACAAATACAATACAATACAAATAACAACAACACAACAACAACAACAAAAACTGATATCATTTTTACTACTTATTGGGACATGCAGTTAACTAGCATCGTTTATAATTTTCTCCAGACAATCCCTCTTCCGTCATCCTCACCCCCAGGACCATATTAACAGTATGGGATAGGGATGCCGACAAAACGGGACAGTGGAATGTTGGGCATCTTCACAGACCTCCGTTCTCTGTCAAGCGCAAAGAGGTGGACTTGTCCTTTAGAGCTCTTACAATCTGCATTCACAACATCCACCCTCCACAGTACCCTGTAGAATGGTCTTGAGCAGGAAGTTTGCGGGGCGATACATGCCTGTTCTTCACTGAGTCATGTAGAATTGTCTCGGAGAGGGAATCCAGGAGAGATACGAGTCCTTTCTTCCACTGTACCTTGTAGAATGGTCTTGTACAGGATGTCACGGGGAGACAGATGCCTGCCCTCTACTGTATCCTGTAGAATAGTCTTGGACATGAAGTCATGGGAAGATACATGCCCACCTTCCACTGTACCCTGTAGAATGGTCTCGTACAGGGAATCATAGGGACAACATATCTATCCTCTCCTGTATCCTGGAGAAAGGGGGCAGCAGAGGGACATCCGGAGTCATGAACCGGGTGTGGCCCAACCCCCCTAGAGTGTAAGGAGATAAGGGCCGAAAGGAACTTCTCTTCTTCTGGGACTATTTCCTGCCACGCTGTCCACGAGTTTCTTTCTACTGATGCATGGGTAAACCATTGACTTCCGGGAATAGGCCGGAGGACGTCCGGGAAAGACCGGGGGACACTGGGAAAGAACCAAGGGCTCTGTGGGCTGGCTCCCCACTTTGCCTTCAACATGTGGCTACTAAAATCAAAAGGAAAAGATGCTCCCAGGATTCACTGAAAGGGGGAGAGAATGATGAATCCATCGGTGCTCAACCAATCACGACTGCAAAAAACCAAACGGACTATGAACATAGACCAAATGGAATATCCATGTGTCTGTGGAAAGCGTTTCGCTACCACCCGTGGCATGAAGATCCACAGAACAAAGATGGGGTGTATGAAGACTCATCTGAATGAGCAGCAGCGCACTGCAGCAGAAAAGACGTCGGAAGACCAAGGCCAGGATTTAAACCACAGTGCCAAGGACATCCACACTGTTGGTTCGGATGAGGAATTTGCACAGGCCCTCGATGCCAGGCGCCTGAAACTCAACCTGCCACGAGCAAACGAGACTGAAGATTGGGAGAAACTGGATGCAAAAATCGTCCAAAGACTCGATGCACTGATAGGGAAAAGCACCCTGGACACACAAACTAGCCACATATGGGGACATTGTGTATGCCACGTGTAGAGACGCCTATGGAGCAAAACTACCCAAAGAGAAAAACACCTCCAAAGAAATCCAGACGCCAAGAAGATGGACAAGATCAGAGTCCAAAAGAAAAAAACCTCAAGAGGCAAATGAAGACCGCACTGCCAGCTGAAAAAACAAGGCTTGGAAAAAACTCTGGGAAAGACCTGAAAGCAAAACACAGCGCCCTCAGCAAATCGGAATCTGCGAGGAAGAGGAAGAGCAAAAAGAAGAAGACACAAGAGCGCTTCTTCAAAGACCCCTTCCAGTTTGCCAGAACTCTATCTGAGCAGCCAAAATCTGGGACCCTAAGTGTGGACAAAGGAGTTCTTTGGCAGCATCTGAGGGAAAACATACTCTGACTCACAGAGCAAAGCACACACTCGACATTCAAGGTCTGGTGTGGCCAACCAATCCTGAGGAACAGTTCAATGGACAAGCCTCCAACGTTGGCGGAAATCAAGAAGGTGGTCGACAAAGCCAGAGCCAAATCATCACCAGGGCCAAACGGAGTACCTTACCAGCTGTACAAGAAATGTCCCAAGGTGCTGGAGTGGCTCCACAGGCTGCTGCGATCAGCTTGGAGAAACCAGAAGATCAGCGGCCAGTGGATGACGGCAGATGGTGTGTACATCCCCAAAGAGCAAAAACTCAAGTGACATCAGCCAGTTCAGGCCAAATCACTACTGAACGTCGAAGGGGAAATCTTTTTCTCTGTCATGGCAGCAAGGCTGACCAAGTACCTCATGGAAAACAAAGTACTTGGATGTGTCAGTCCAGAAAGGTGGCATCCCAGGCGTGGCTGGCTGTGTAGAACACGCCACAATGATCTGGGACGCAATCCAAAGAGCAAAAACAGAAAAGAGAGACCCAGGACTTAGTGCGGCTTGATCTGGCAAACGCATATGGATCTGTACCCCATGAAATAATACAGTTGGCTCTTGAGATGTACCATGTGCCAAAGAACATCCGCGACATGCCCAAGAAGTACTTCAATGGCTTCTCAATGCGGTTCTCTACCAAGGAGTACACAACAGATGGAATCAACTTGGAAGTGGGCATTGCAATGGGCTGTGCAATTTCCCCAAATACTGTTCGTGTTGGCAATGGAAGTCATCTTGAAAACAGCAACAAGCAACGCAAGACAAACAGACCTTGGCGATGGATACAAGATGCCCCCTCTCAAGGCCTCATGGATGACACTACAGTGATTTCATCCAGAGAAGACGAGACACGTCATGTGCTGGAGAGGCTGGATGACATAGTTGCCTCATCCAGAATGAAGTTCAAGCCAAAGAAATCACGGAGTCTCTCAGTGAGGAAAGGAAAAAGTGGCCGAATCTGTGGTCTTTAGTGTTGCCAACCAGGCCATTCCAACAGTTACAGAAGAGCCAGTCAAGAGCCTTGGAAGATGGTATGATGATACGCTGAAAGACACACAAAGAGCAAAAGAAACCAAACAGATGTCGGAAGAAGGCTTGGAGACCATTGACCAGTGTGGGCTCCCTGGCAAATACAAGGTCTGGTGTCTGCAGTTCATGCCGATACCAAAGCTCCCATGGCCTCTGATGATATACGACATCTGCACCAGCATAGTGGAGGCAATGGAATCCAAAAATCAACAAGTTCACAAGGAAATGGCTTGATGCCCCACCCTGTCTGACTGACATAGCGCTGCACTGTCGCCAAGCAAAGCTGAAACTACCACTGAAATCCATCCTGGAGGAATACAAAGCAGGGAAGATCAGACTTCAAAGCATGCTGGAGGACTCAGGAGACAAGGTGATAGAAGCAATCAAGCCCCAGCTGAAGACAGGCAGAAAATGGAAAGTTCAAGAGAGGCGATGGATTCTACAAAAGAAAGTCTCAAGATCAGAGAAATAACAGGACACACAGAGACCAACAGACAAGGACTGGGGGGGGTGACCAAAACTGAATGGTGGTCAAAGGCCAAAGGAAAAGCCAAAGAGACATGATGATTCAGGAGATGAGAAAGAAGAAGACCAAAAAAAGACTCCAAAAAGCAGTCCAGCAGAGCCAGCAAGGGCAATGGACAAAGAATGGGAGAATGCACTCCAAAGAAGTGTCACTTGGAATTACATTTGTCACATGGCCTCTCTCAGGATCAGCTTCATTCTCAGATCTGCATATGACCTTCTGCCCTCAAATGCAAACCTGGTGAAGTGGGGAAAAACTGACTATCCCTTCATGCCCCCTCTGCCATGAAAAACAAACAGTGGAGCATGTCCTAAGCTCATGTAAAGTAGCCCTGGCTCAAGGAAGATACACATGGAGGCACAACCAAGTGCTCAAAGAGATTGTACAAGTAGTCTGGGCTAGTACCAACACCACAAAAGGAAAAATCAGGACTCCAAAAGCACCCGCAACATTCTTCACGGCAGGAGGCAGCGAATCATGGCCAAGAAACAACAGTGCCACTCGTAACATGCAGGCAGAGTCTACTGGACGGGGCAGATGACTGGGAGTGCACTGTAGACCTCCCAGAATGGAAAGAGTCACCCAGAGATCATCAGCAAGAGTGGCATGAGACCAGACATAGTAGTCCACTCTCAGTCAACCAAGCAGCTGATCATGATCGAGCTCACAGTGCCATGTGAGAACAGAATGGAGGCAGCTCAAATCTACAAGACTGCAAAGTATGTTGATCTGGCAAACAGCCTGAGGAGAGAAGGCTATCAGGTCAAAGTCCTCAATGCAGAAATAGGAGCTAGGGGGTTTGTAGGAACGTCTGCATACAGCCTCAGGAAACAGCTCTCAGTTGCAGGGAGGGAAAAAAACCAGAGCCCTGAAAGCAATGGCAGAAGCAGAGAGAGAGGTGTTCAAGCTGGATCTGGTCAAGGAGGAACAAAAGTGAACTTCATAAGGCTTAACTTTCCTACAAATATCAGGTGGCTCAGTGGTTAGTGCGCGAGTCATTAAGTGGAAAATGAGCATGTCCAGAGGGGCATGGGTTCGAATCCCAGCCTTGGCTCGTCCCAAGATGGGAAAAAAAAAGGGCAGCAGAGGGACATCCGGAGTCATGAACCGGGTGTGGCCCAACCCCCCTTGAGTGTCAGGAGATAAGGGCCGAAACACTCGCTTGAAGGGGGCTTCTCTTCTGAGGACTCTGTGCTGCCACGCTCTCCACGAGTTTCTTTCTACTGGAGAATGGAATTAGGGAGTCAGGAGAAGATAACATGTCCACCACTTAATGTTACCATGTACAGCGCTCTTGGACAGAGAGTCATAGTGAGAGAAATGTCCACCCTTCACTGTACTCTGTAGAATGGTCTTGGGCATGGAATCAGGGCGAGACACGTGTCCATTCTCAACTGTACTCCGTAGAATAGTCTTAGACAGGGGGTCGTAAGGAGATACATTTTTACCCTCCACTGTATCCTGTAGAAATGGTTACGAACAGGGAGTCACAAGAAGATGCATGTCCACCTTCCAGTGTTCCTGTGGAGTTGTTTTGGACGGGGAGTCATGGCGAGATAATTTCTATCCTCCATTGTAACCTGTAGGACAGTTTTGGACGAGGTACGTGTCCACACTCCATTGAATCCTGCAGAATGGTCACGGACAGAGAGTGACGACGAGATCTGTGTTCACTCTCCACTGTACCCTGCAGAATGGTCACGGAGAGAGAGTGAGGACGAGATCCATGTTCACTGTCCACTGTACCCTGCAGAATGGTCACGGAGAGAGAGTGAGGACGAGATCCATGTTCACTGTCCACTGTACCCTGCAGAATGGTCACGGAGAGAGAGAGTGAGGACGAGATCCATGTTCACTGTCCACTGTACCCTGCAGAATGGTCACGGAGAGAGAGTGAGGACGAGATCCATGTTCACTGTCCACTGTACCCTGCAGAATGGTCACGGAGAGAGAGTGAGGACGAGATCCATGCACTGTCCACTGTACCCTGCAGAATGGTCACGGAGAGAGAGTGAGGACGAGATCCATGTTCACTCTCCACTGTACCCTGCAGAATGGTCTCAGACAGAACCATGACGAGACAGATACTAGTTACTTGGGGAGGTAAAGGCACTTGATGACTGCGTGGAGACATAAGTGTCTGCCATCGTTTATTAGCACGTTGCCTGTCGTTCTCATTTGTCTGATGTTGTCTGCCTGAGATACGGAGAATCCACATATAACATGAATACCCACGAACTCCTGCATTTTCGCTCTAGTTTTCTTGTCTTCAGCCCTCTACTCATGTCCATATTAAAACATGGTTATCACTGGCGACTTACAGAGCTATGCATTATGTTTCTTTACTTTGAAGCAGAGAGAGAGAGAGAGAGAGAGAGAGAGAGAAGCTCAGACGACGCATATAAACATGATTCCTTTCCCAAGCAGTTAAAAAACCGCGAAAACGATGCAAGAGCGGGAAAACTGGCCCAGATGCACTCCCCTTCCCATTCCCCTCCACACTTTCCTCCTCTTCCTGTCTGTCTGTCCCCCCCCCCCCTCTCTCTCTCTCTCTCGTCCATTTCTCGCTCCATTTGACGGCCATTTTCGCGCGCATGACTGACTGCTCTCCCCTCCCAAACCTTTTTATGACTGTACCTCGGGACGGAAATATGTGAGCCATTTTGTGCTCCCTCCCCTCTTCCCCACTTTCCACCAGCCTCCCGCTAACCCCATAACCACTGAATCGTAGATTATGAGTCGGTCGTCTTTTTGCGGTTTATTTGCATATTTGTATGCTATTTACTTTTTTTTTTCCTGAGGATTGTCATGTACCCCATGGAGATGCCTGGGGCTCTTTCAGAATAAACTTTTATGTCCCCGGTTTCTGGAAAGTCTGTGGTGGTAATTTCCTCTTTTCTGTTGCTCTCTTTGATTTTTTTTTTTTTTTTTTTTTTCTTTTTTTACAGCTCTATTGTCGTCTACTCTGTTTGAGCTTTTCGGATCCATTTTGCTTGTTCAATTAAAAGAAAACACACTTTTACACATTTTTCTCCTGTAGAACTCTTGGCATGCTACCTTTTCTTTCCTTTTTTTTTTTTTTTTTCGTTTCTGTAATCTGGCAACAATGTAGTGAAACTTCACACACTGTCAAGAACGGACACCAGCCGTCATTTATGCAGTGTCTGTTGCTTATTTAGCTTTTTCATGTATTTTTGGTTGCATTCAAATGTTTAGTAATCATTTTTCAAACCGGGTGGATGGGGGTGGGGGATTAAGGGGGAATTCCTGGCGCTCCCAGCACGACCTATTTTTAATCAGCCTGAGAGATATCGATCAGTTATAATGCCACGAATTTTACGTATACATGTAAATGGTTGATCCCAATTGTTGATTTGTTTTTTCAGAACAGGACCTCATTTTTCTCAGTGGTGAGAGCCCTGAAAATATCCTACCTTGTTGGCTAGGCCATGATGATGATAACGATAATGATAGTGTTCGAAAAACATGTAGAGGTGGGTTTTTGTAATTTCGATGGTTGATTTTTATTTGCTGTATTTAGTTATTCTTTTCATTATTTAGATGATTTTCATTCAATATTTGTATAACTGAGTACATAAATGTGCGCTGTTTATTTGCAAACACGTTCAGTGATACTTGGCTTATTATCTTTGTTGAATGTTTATTCATTTGCATTCGCGTTGTTTCAGAGATTCTGTTTATCATTCTTTTCGGACACGTGCGTACGTCTGTGTTTTCAAAAGTATATCAGTTGATTAGTAAATCGGCATTCATTCCTTCATTCAGTTTCGTAGCTAGTGAGTGAATAAGTTAATAAACGCACACGAATGAGTAAATTATTCCGTCAGTTATCTTGTTTGGCTCTTTGACTGTCGTAATACACGCATTTCTGTTGGTTTTCCAGGTTTCCTTTTATTATTTGTTTATTAGTTGTTCCCTTACCTTGGTCAAAAAGGTTATTGCATAGCCTCAGGTGCATATACAGTTTTGTGGTATAGAATACATCCTTCTCTATCCATTCCTCCTCAACAGATGGAAGAACCGGACACTGTTAACAGTTGCAGGGGCAGAAGAATCCGTACAATGCTTCACAGAGATTCTGAACATCTGTAAGACACATCAGATAAGTGACTTTGACAGACAACGCCTATATGTACACTGGCAGACCAAAAAAAAAAAAAAAAAAAAATTAAAATTACCAAACACCATAAGCTTTGTCTTGGTGCGGGACATGTATGTTGCTGTCACTCTGTGTCCCATGACAGCGGATACAGAGGAGTGTGGACAGGTATCTTACCATTACATCCTGCCCAAGACCGTTCTACAGGGCACAGTGGAGGGCGGACATTCAACATGACTCCGTGTCTAAGACCATTTTACACAGTACGGTAGAAGGTAGACATGTATCTCTTCACGACTCTTTGTCTAAGATAATTCCACAGGGTTCCTTGAAGGTGGACCTATATCTCACCACAGCGACCAGCCGCGTGGCGAAGTGGTTAGCGTCGCGCGGACACCCGGCTGGGAGGTCGTGGGGTTTCGAATCCCATCAGAGCCATGTGGGTTTTTTTTTTTGCTCCGACCGGCTCCTGCCCAGAGTTGAGTTTGCTGCGGACTCATTTGGGAAGACTGGGACCACACGGTCGAGTTTCATCCACTTAATGGATGCGTTTCTGAGTGTTGCTCAAATTTCGTGACCAACAATGCAGGTGCCTGTATTTCTCGGGTCTGGTTGACGTCGGGATATATTATGAAAGGAAGCGTAGAGTACAGCCCTGTCATGTAGTCTCAGACCGAAATGGAAATCCGTAGCATCATCTTAATCATCTTCATTCTCATTGATCAGCATAAAAAAGTCTCAAATTATGTGGCCCTTCATGCCCTGCTCTCATAGTGACCTCAGTATCGATGTCCTCTCCACGTCTGTGGCCTTGGTTTGGTTCCGTCGGAGTCGCAGGTATCGGCGAGTTCATGGGGGCTGTCGTTGGACGGACGTGGTGGCGCCCTCCGGAGGGAGAGCTCACTCACGCAGGCTCCGCGACTAAGCAATTATTGTCGTCAGTAAGGGGCTTAGTATGTGGTGTCCTGCGTATGTTAGATCAGAACAGTCGCCACTGAACACAATCGAAGTGACTCGGCAGCAGTGCAGTGTCTCCTCCGGTAGGTTGCCTCTTGACGACTTGACACTGACTGCTCCTTGTGGGCTGCTGGTGCCGAGGCTGCGGCGGAGCCGATCGGGCTGTGGCTGTGGACGGGGTGTCGGAATGAGCAGCGTGGGTGCACTGCCCCTGAGGTGGCGCAGAGGTTAGGGACAGAAAGAAAAAAAATAATCTCACCACACTCCGTGTCCATGCATTCTACTACATGGAACAGTAGAGGGTGGAAATGTATCTCCCCATGACTCCCTGTCCAAGGCCATTCTGCAGGACACAGTGGAAGGTGAACATGCTTCTCATCATGATCCCTGTCCAAAACCATTCTACAGAATACAATGGTGATAGACATGTACCTCAGTCTGATTTACTGACCGTGACCATACTACAGGGTACCGAGGAGGCACCAAACCATGTGACCTTTTTGTCCAAGACTATTTTACAGGATTCAGTACTGGATTGGCATGTATCTCATCATGACATCCTTGTCAAGACCATTTTACAGAACATAGTGGAAGGTGGACATGTATCTTGCTTTGACTCCCTCTCTTAGACCAATCTACATGATATACTGGTGGATTAACATATATCTCAACACAGTCACGAATATTTTTCTACACAGAACAGTGGAGGGTGGACATGTTACTCACCATGACTTCATGTCCAAGTTCATTCTACAGGGTACAGTGAACGGTGGACATGTATTTCACCATTACCCCCTGTCCAAGTCGTACGGTGGAAGATGAGCATGTACTTCACCATGACATCCTATTCAGACCATTCTGCAGGGGACATTGGAGAGTGGACATTCATGTCGCTCTGACTCCCTGTCCAAACCATTCTGCAGGGTACAGTGGAGGACGGACACGTGTTTCCCCCGTGACTCCCTGTCCAAGACCATTCTATAGGGTACAGTGGAGGAGGTGACGTGTGTCTCACAATGACTCCTTGTCCAAAAGCATTCCAGAGGGTACAGTGGAGGGTGGACATCTATCTCCCCAGGACTCCCTGTCCAAGACCATTCTACAGGGTACAGTGAAGGGTGGATATATATCTCCCTACGACTCCCACTCCAAGATCATTCTACGGGGTACAGTGGAAAGAGGACACATACCATGCCATGACTTCCTGTCGGAGATCATCCTACAGGCCACAGTGGAGAGTTGACATGTATCTCCCCATTATTCTTTCCAAGACGATTCTACAGGGTACATAGGAAGGTGGACATGTATCTCGCCATAATTCCAGATTCAAGGT
>JADBJO010000145.1:420000-427500 GCA_016801955.1 Conus betulinus | reverse complement strand
AAAAGACAAACGGACGTTGGTGAAAACATAAGTTCCGTGGCGAAAGTGCCAGACATGGACAAATTACCTGAGAGAACATGGTCAACATGAGATCCGAGCACCGTCCCTCTGAACGTTGACGGACCAGCGAATAGAATGGTGCGCTCGTTTGTATTGCCGTGGCGCTCTTCGGGGATATGTTGAGAATGGGTAAGAAGGAGAGTAGGAGAGGAGTTGCGGAAGGGTTGAAGTGGGGAGGAGAAGTTGTGTGTGTGTGTGGGGGGTGGGGGGGGGGTAGGAGGAGAGGAGAAGAAAGAGGGGTATGTTTAAGAGGAGAAGAAAGAGGGTATGTTTAAAACTGAAAGGGGGCGAGAAGAATAATGTGGTCAGCGAAGGGGGGGGGGGGGGGGGGGGGGGGGGGGGGGGGGGGGGGGGGGGGGTGAAAATCAAAATGCAGAGATGATCATAACTCAAACTATATTCGCGAGATTTTAAGATATGCGAAGCAAAAAGCAAAAGATGGGAAGATGGTTGATAGAGCAAAAAGCATGGAGAGAGAGAGAGAGAGAGAGAGAGAGAGAGAGAGAGAGAGAGAGAGAGAGAGAACACGCACGCGCACGCACGCACACACACACACACACACACGCACGCACGCACACACTCACACAAATATGTATATACTCGCGGCCGCACAGAGAGAGAGAGAGAGAGAGAGAGAGAGAGAGAGAGAGAGAGAGAGAGAGAGAGAGAGAGAGAGAGGAAGGGAGAGCAGTGATACTCAATGTATGTGGATCAAAACATGCCAGGAATTCGCCAGATTGAGAGATAGCGCTGGGGGGGAAAGGGTTTTTAACCTTGATTTGCTCTTGTTTTTTTGACAGAGGGGGGCGTTTGCTTGGTTTGTCTAGACCACCTAAGTTGATTTACACATGTCATTGTCTTTTTCTTTTATTCCTGTTGTTGTCGTCATCATAATCATCATTCATTTGGTATATATATGTGTGTGTGTGTGTGTGTGTGTGTGTGTGTGTGTGTGTGTGTGACTGTTGACATAATCAGTTCTCTCTCTCTCTCTCTCTCTCTCTCTCTCTCTCTCTCTCTCTCTCTCTCAGGTGTCTGTCTGGTGGTTGTGTAGGTGTGTGTGTGTGGTGTGTGTGTGTGTGTGTGTGTGTGTGTGTGTGTTTACATGTGTGTGTGTGTGTGCGCGCGTGCATGCGTGTGTGTGTGTGTGTGTGTGTGTGTGTGTGTGTGTGTGCGCGCGCGCGCGCGCGCGCGTGTGTGCGTGTGTTTCTTTCGTATTACACAAATTCGTATTTAAGTCCATTTCAATTAGTGTTTCTACTTACAACAACACACATTTTTGTCTGGTAAAAACATTCGTTCATTCTGTAGGACATCCCCTGTTTGTTCATTTACTTATTCATTCATTGATTTGTTGCCTTATCTATTCATTCCTTCATTCATTGATTCGTTCGCTCGTTCATATATCAGTTAATTGATTCATTGATCCCTTTCCATTCTTTCATGAATTCGTCCGTCCATTCGTTCATTGTTCATAGGGAAGTCTGGGTGTGATCAAAACGGCGCTTTTGTTTATTCCTGTGAATGCGACTTCACGTGTACAGCATGCAATCGTTCATGCGGTCGAATCTAAGAAAAGGTTCGCGTTTGCGCTCAGATACACCCGCAAACGCATGCACATGGGAGGAGGGATAAGAAACGCACGTGTGTGTGCGCGCGCGCGCGCACACACACACACACACGCACGCACGCACGCACGCACGCACGCACACACACACACACACACACACACAAGTGTGTATGCTCTCGCTCGCACACGCGTATCTGCGCACATTTAGATACACGAACACGCTAATGCATATACACGTATTGAAAAAAAAGCAATACAGAACGTAGAAAGAATGGCAGAGAGAGAGAGAGAGAGAGAGAGAGAGAGAGAGAGAGAGAGAGAGAGAGAGAGAGAGAGAGATTTCGTGACCTGTTTGAGAGCAAACACCCAATACCAGTGAAGGGGAAAGTAGAGACGGAGAGGGAAGATGGCTTGTGAAGGAAACGGGAGGGGGGGGCAGGGTGAAGGAAGGGGCATCCAGGGTCCTTTGATCTTGTCCACCACAAGGAGAGGTCATCCTTCGAAGTCAAGCGCTCTCTAAACTGACCGTAACCTGCCCCCCTCCTTCCCCCGCACACTTTACACCTCGTCTTCCACCCGCAAGCCCCAACCCCTTTTTCCTCAGTCCCTCGATCCACATCTTCACTGCTGTTTCCCGAGCGTCTCACTCTGTTGTATCTTTGACTTTTCCACGGGGGGAAATGTCAGTCAGGTTGAATCTGTGTTTTGTCCTGGGCTTTTTCGCCCCAGTGTGTCTTCCCTTTTTACCGTATGTCTGTGTATTTGTCTTTCTTGTTCATCTGTGGGCCTTGACTTTTTGTCAGTGCGGTGTCTCGTCTTTTTTTCTTCTTCTTCTTTTTTTTTTTTTTTTTTTTTAGTAGTACGCCTGTCTTGTATTTTTTCTTATGTCTGCTATGTCTAGTTGCTTTTTGTTTTTTTTTGTATGTCTGTTTGCCTTGTCTTTTTGTATGTTTATGTGTCATGTCTTTTGCATGTCTGTGTCATGTGTCTTTTTTTCATATGTCTGTGTATCTTTTTGAAATGTATGTGTCGTGCCATTTCTGTGTCTCTGTGTACCGTGCTTTTAATCTCTGTGCATTATGTTTTTTGTATGCCTTGTGTGCAAGTGTGTGTGTGTGTGTGTGTGTGTGTGTGTGTGTGTGTGTGCGCGCGCGCGCGCCTCATCTTTTATGTGTATGCTCCTTCTTTTTAGTATGTCTGTGTGTTGGATCCTTTTGGGGCCTCTGTGTCTTGTCTTTTTGTATGTCCATGAGTCATGTCTTTCATGTGTATCTGTGCAACTTATCTTTTTTTTTTGTTTGACAATTTGTCTTTTTGTTTGTGTGCCATGTCCTTTTCTAAATGTGTGTGTGTGTGTGTGTGTGTGTGTGTGTGTGTGTGTGTGTGTGTGTGTGTGTGTGTGTGTGTGTGTGTGTGTGTTTTCGTATCTCTTTGTGTCTTGTCTTTCTGTATGTTTATGTGTCTTTATTGTATGCCAGTATCTTTTGTTTTCGTTGCATGTGTGTGTTGTGTCTTTTTGTGCCTGTGTCTTGCCTTTTCATGTTACTCTTGTCTTTTGTATATCTGTGTGTCGTGCCTTCTGTATATGTCTGTGTCTTGTTTTTTTTTTTTTTATCTGTGTCATGTCATTTTTATATGTCTGTGTCTGTGTGTTTAATTTATTTACATTTTTTTTTATATGTGTCAGTGTGTCTGGAACTTTTCGCATATCTGCGTCTGGTCTTTCTTGTATGTCTTTGTGCCATGTCTTTCTTGCAGGTATATGTGTCACGTCTTTTTTGTATGTCTGAGTTTAGTGTATGTTTGTTTGTCGGTGGGTCTTTATCCATCTACCTGTAGTAATAATATTGATCACATTTACACAACTAGTATTTCTGCTAGTAAGAAGAGGCAAAATACGATGATGATAACGGAGAGGTAGGATGACTATGTTAATGGTCGTTTCTTGAGCAGTGTTTCCGTTTTAGATGGCTTCGAAAATGATGAACATCAATCACTGATACCACTGAAAATTGGTAGAAATTATGAAAAAAATCAATTATGAAAAAAAATTATTGAATAGGAACAATACGATAAACAAAACGTGAAAAGGATGGCATTATGGATTCAGGTATTGAAAGTATTAGCAGTAGAATGAAAACATTTTCAGAATAGTCCAAAATAACTCTGATCAAACAAACGCACGGCTGTTCTTTTTTGGAAGCAAAACTTACAGACAAGTTGCTTGTAAGCCCACAAAAAAGTAGCTTATTGAGACTGTCCAGTTTGAAAATCTACCAGCCTTGTCGGATTGTAGGAGGTTTGGGAAAAAAAAAGGGTTATAAGAAGAAGATATTCTGGATTTTTTTTTCTCAACTCGTTCATACATTGTGGATTCTATAAGCTAGGCATCAAAAATGTGCTATTTGCTTTAGCGTTTTCTCCCCCAGGGTTGGGCGCACATTTTCTTTGAGGGCTGGGCTTGAAGAGTTCCACATCGGATGTCTCAAACAGCGCTTTTGATGAAGCTGAGATTCTTTTATATCCTATTATCTGGAAACTTTTAAGGGCAGGATGTTTCGTCGTTACAGGCTCCATTGGATCAAAGTAACACTGGTTTGAAGTCGCGTGTATCCATTTCGACGTGGGAGCAAACGGTGCTGGATTCAATTAGTATGCATTTTCCTTTCATATTTTTAAAACATTGTTCGTTCTTTTCCGTCCGTTCCCTCTCTCTCTCTCTCTCTCTCTCTCTCTCTCTCTCTCTCTCTCTCTCTCTCTCTCTCTCTGTGTGTCTCTGTCTCTGTCTGTCTCTGTCTGTCTGTCTGTCTGTCTGTCTCTCTCTCTCTCATTTTGTTTTCTCTTCTTCATTTCTCTCATTTTTTCCCTCCTGCCCTTCGTCCCCTCTCTCCTCCTGTCTGTTTGTCTGCCTGTCCTCCCCCTCTTCTCTCTCTCTCTCTCTCTCTCTCTGTGTGTGTGTGTGTGTGTGTGTGTGTGTGTGTGTGTGTGTGTGTGTCCCTATATCTGTCTGTCTGTCTGCGCTCCCTCCCTTCCTCACTCCTTCCTCTTTCTGTCCCTTTCTTTCTCCCTCCCCCATTTCCCCACCTCCTCCCCCTCTTTTTTTCCCTATTCTCATTTCTTACTCTCTTCTGTTCTCTTTTCTTTCTCCTTGTCAGCCTTTTTTTTGTCTGTCTAATTGTCGATATGTCTCTGTCATTGTCCCTCTTTCTGTCTGCCACCATTTCCTCTTTCTCTCCTCCTCTCTCCCCTCTCTCTCTTACTGTTTTTAAATTGATACAATGGAAGACGTCAGAACATCCAGCAAGGCATATGTATGGTATGACTTGTATACGAAAGATAGAAGTGATTGGATGACCAAAGTGCATTTCTGTCTGTTTGAGTAATATGAATTTTTATACGCTTGGTTGAATCAAGTTGTTGGTCTTTTCCGCCAACAACTGGTTGAATGCAGATAAAAGAAATGGTCTGATCATATTCAAAACGGTGTTAAGTTTTATTTTTAATGAAGATTTTTGATATTATGACACGAAAACGTACTTATGCTTAGCCTTGGATAGGCAGCTTAAAAGAAAATTCAGATGAGGAACATTCTAGTCAGCTATCCTTTTCTTAAATGTCGCCCATATCGTAGTTGTGATTTGCTTTGCCTTTTATGAAGATGATTACAGGAAACTGATTTACAGTTCGTTTTATGCTGCCTAGCTTACGTGAGCATCAAAGAAAAACATATTGAGACTGGATCTACAGACAGCTATCATTGTGTTGATGAAGCCTACTCTGTCCTGCTGCTGAAAGTGTAAAAAAAAGGTCGCTGTTTCTGTATGAAGCCTTTAGATATAGAGACATTATAACTTTCCCGGCCCCTTTCCTGCCCGTCCTTCCCGCCTTGCTCATTCAACTTCTGTTCATTGAAGGGAAAGAAGAAAGAGTTCTGTCCTTTTACTTTGACTGGGAAGGAGGGAGAGAGAGGGAGCGAGAGAAGGATTTGGGTGGGGGGGGGGGGGGGGGGGGGGGGGGGGGGATCGTTATTATTTATCGCTACTTCATCCACGGGGTCAGCCGCATCATTGTGCAAAGCGTCTGCGCCTGGGTCTCCCCCGCTGCAAAACTCTCTCAAGCGCTAAACACGCAAATCCGTGACATGTAAATAACCCATTACCCTGTCTTTGCTTGTGCCGTAAGA
The DNA here is from genome assembly GCA_016801955.1 of Conus betulinus. NCBI lineage: Eukaryota > Metazoa > Mollusca > Gastropoda > Neogastropoda > Conidae > Conus > Conus betulinus. Next base: position 421,687 of record JADBJO010000145.1, on the reverse strand, counting down.
CAGTTCTGAAAAGAAGTGGGTAGGAGGTGACGGGGGAAGAGGGTGTGTATGCATGCAGCAGTGTGGAGTAAAATTTTACGGCTACTCACTGGCATTTCCTGCATATCAAGCTAAGGCATTCGATGTGTCGACATGTCCTCCTCCCCCCTCCCCCCCCCCCCCCTTCCCTCATATCCCTCCGAGAAAGACCGTTGTGCCCTGTTCCCCCCCTCCGTCGTAAGAAAGACTGTCGCGTCCCTGGTGAAAAAGATCGCTATTTCTTTGGTGAGATAGACTTTCTGTCCATGGTGACAAAGGTCGTTGTGTCCCTGATGAGAATGTTGGGTCCTTGATGAGGGATTGATGTGTGTTTCTGGTGAGAGACTGTCGTGTCCCTGGTGAGAAAATCTTTGGTATCCACGATGAGAAAGATCATTGTGTCTCTGGTAACAAGGGCTGTTGTCTCTGTGGGGACAAAGGCTTTTGTGTCCCCGATGAAGAAGGCTGTTGTGTCCCCCCCCCCCCCCCCCACACACACACACACACACACACTCCCCGAGAAAGACTATTTTGCTAGGTAAGGAAGACTTGTATCCCTGGTGAGAAAGAACTCTCGCGTTCCTGGTGATAAAGACTGTTGTATCCTTTGCGAGACAGACCGTGTGTCCCTTAATAATAAATATTGTCTCTTTGGGGAGACAAACTCTGTGTTCATGGTGAGAAAGACTTTGCGCCTAAGGCGAGAAAGACTTGTATCCCTGGTAAAAAAAAAAAAAAAAGAAGAAAAAAAGTTGTGTCCTTGGTGAGAAAGACGTTTGTGTCCTTGGGGAGAGAAACTTTGTATCCATGGTGAAAAAGACGATTCTGTTCCTGTTGAGAAAGGCTTTGTGTCCATGGTGAGAAAGGCCTCAAGTCCTCCAGTCCCTGTCCAGAAAAATCGTTGTGTGGTCAGGAGAAAGAGTTTGTCCCCCGTGAAAAAGACTGAAGTGTTCACAAAGTCCTTTGAATGAATCGGACTTAGCTCTGATCACAGATTCCTCATTAGTTAAGTACAGAAGCGATCCCGAACAAAATATATATTTAGAGGGGAAACAAGTCTTAAGTAACATAGAGCAGCAGCACAGACATACATACACAGATATACACTCAGACAGACAGACAAACCCACAAAAATTCGCAGCGTGACTTTGCGGCTGTAAGCTCTCCCGGAAAGCGACCCAGATTTCCGACCAGTGCACAATGACAGAAAACTTCAATCACTAAAACGGTGCTGTTGACTGTCAGTCACTTCATCAGGTCGTCGTCGACTCATTCACAGCTTAACTCCACTAATCCCTTCTCGTCCCCCCCTCCCGAGTGACATCCCTTTGTGTTGAGCGCCATCTATCAGCGAAGGCGGCAGAAAATAAATCACTTCCATATACTTATTAACCTTTCCCCACCCGTGAACAGTGGAACGGGATAGGAAGGTCAGTTTCTGGCTGGTAAATCAAATTGTTGGCGACCCACGGGTCTATGATTGCGGAGCTCGCACTTCACCCCCTCCCGGCCAAAATGAGCCGCCATTGTGGCAGTGTCCCCCGAGTGCGAGACTACCTTGTCATCACGCATGTCGTCTGATAAACACTCACACCGTTGGCCGTCGGAAATCGTTAAAGACGAGCCTTCGTTTCGTATGACACGCGCATTCTGGGGGTCTGACAATGAA